>CABFOV010001046.1:93830-129308 GCA_902141375.1 Timema poppense
TTTTAGTTTATAAAGTAAAATTATTACTTGTATATTTTGTTTGTATTAATTTGACAACAAAATGTAAATATAAATGGAACCTTTAGAACATAAGTATTTAATTTTAATTGCTGGTATATCTTGTGCACCATGTCTTCCAATTACAGCTATCCACGTATTTACTCCAAAGGATAAGGATTGAGGAAGGTAAAATTTTTGGGAAATGTGCCTGTATTTGCTTTGAAGGATAATTATAAGTATATTAGGAAAAACACACTCAGTACACCCAATCGGGATTCGAACAATGATATCCCAGTTATTTGCAGGCCAGTCTAATGAAGAAGTGAATCCTAAAGAATTGTGACTGCAGAAGCTGGTCACAAGATATTTAATAATTCCTTTACAAGTGCATTTCCAAGACTGCGTGTCACGTCTAAACTGTAGAAGCACTGGTATTGTATATTTGGGTCCAACACTCCCAATTGTTTGAAAAGTTTTGATCAACGAAAGGGGGGTGAGGCAGGGTAAGGGATTACCGCTAACTGGACTATTGTACTCTGAGAGAAGGCAGCTCTTAGCTCTCAGCTTGTCTTTCTCATGAGGAACAGTTTTCAAGTGAGTAGTTTTAAAGAATTCTCACTTGGAAGCGCTGTTATCACTGGATATTTTAATTTCTACCTGACTCGAGGGGCGCAAAAAATCTCCCGTAAGGCTACGTATGTTATTTCTTTGTCTGTGACCTTGGGGCTTTTTTTTTTTTAATCATATGTTGTGAGCCTTAAAAATAGGTGACTGCCGGTGTATCATTTAGTAACTTTTAAGTGAAAAAGCTTAAACTTTACTCAAGTATCTAGGGAAACCTTTAAGAGGTGCACCTAGATCTTTACATCCATTACAAGCCCGACACCTTATGAAACTAAAAAATTGACATACATACTAAGGGAAAACTGAGGGTATGCAACTTGGAGATTTTTTATTTTGCATATATTATGGTCATCAACCAGTATGTGCTATTATTAAGTAATCCAAATAATGTTCACTGTTTATATGTGCCATTGAATATAATGGTGGTTAGTTTTCTATAAAAATTTATCGCAATGGAAGAATTTCACCAAACCGCTAAATTCAACCTTACAACTCCAGGTACTTGAAACTAGTATTAAATCTATGGACAATTTAACTTGATTTAATTTTGTAAAACTTTGAAGAGTTAATAAATGAATAAACAAGATTATGAATCGGAATTATATTCAAAAATATTTATAGAACAATAATGCAATTTTAATTATAAAAATTAAATAATAGTTACGGTTGATAAGTTTCTTTACTAAATAAATGTGCCGTTTTTTTATAACAAAAACCTTTCTAAAATGCACATTTTAAGTTTTATTTTCTAGACAACACAAAGATATAAAGCATTATTAAATCCAATCAAATTATATTTCTATAAAAATCGAATCTGCTGGCACACCTTTTGTATATATGATGATATCAATTAGTGAAATAAGCATTAAGTTAAGTAAGGAAAAAATAGAAAACATATTAAAATTAACAAGTGTTTTAAGATGTTGCTTGTGATGACATAATCCAATCTAGCATAGACTGATCTTAGCATGTTTATGGTTAGCTCCAGTAAGTATTTGTTATGTTATAAAACTTAATAATGACACAACAAGAATATTGTCATTTGAAGATTTGCAGTATAACATCCCACAATAGTACTATCATGTGGACTAAGCAAGTTATCAAAAGTTATAAAAATTGCTTTTAGTTTTGATGGCATTTTAATACTTTTAATATACATTAAATAAGATTTTGGAATTGTTATAATGAGAAAGAAAATCTGTTTGGCAGAGGACTTGTCCACCAGATCCAGAGTGAAAAATAAATCTTACTAGATAATGTTCCTTGTCCCATAAGCTGTGGATTGACAAAGAGCGACTGTACATATGCTCCTAGTGAATTGACTATGTCTTGGAAGATATTTGTTGAATGAGTCTTCAAGTCATAGCACTCACAGAATGACTTGAGCAACTCTGGTTGTACAGTCATTTTGTGAAGCACTTCCAATGCCAATGTTCGCTGCCAAACTGGCTTATCAGGATCCAAGAATTTAACAATTAAGGACAAGAAGATCTCACATTCAGTAACCTATAAGAAAAAAAGAGTAAAACAATGTTCAATTTCTATTTTTTCAGGATTGATGTACAGCTTAGAGTTTAATAACATAAACTAAATAGTGATTTGCTGTGGTAAACATATTTATAGAAATATCAAATATGATGAAATATTATAATTTTTCAAATGAATACAATAAATTGGAAAACAGTAATTTTGGTGAAATATGTGAAAACAACACAGTTCTTAGACTGAGCCAATAAGATGTCAATGAAAATATTGAATGAGTTGATTCAGGTGAGAAAATAAATATTCTAAAATTTCAGAGTGTTTGCTTGTGAAAAATAATTGTTTTGTTTTTTTTAATTTGGAAAATGTATGAAATATTAACAAATTTACCTTTCAAATGATTGATAAATTGTGTTTTATCAATCTCAATTGGAAGAACTTACCAGGGGTTTAATATAAAATACAGCTTTAAATTAGAACACTTTTAAAATCTTTATAAAATGGAACATGTTTCATGAACAATTGTAGGTTTAGAACATAAACAATTTTGAATCAATATCTCTTGAGGCTATATATCTAGCTAGCTGTTGAATCAGCTACTCAATAACACAGTATGAGGAAGTTGAATGTTAAGGAACTGTATATATCAATATTTTCTTGGCGAGAAGATGTGAAAACTAGAAAGAAATTACTCTTTGGAAAAAAAAACCTACTTAGTGGATGAACTCAAACTAAAATCAAACCTAAAATTGACTCATTGTGTCTATCTTGAGCAGTGTGTCTGTTCATGATAGGTTTTTACCTGGATGACAGTTCCAAAATCATATGTTTAGGTTTCAGGTTGCCAACAATTGTAAAAGATCACTGTTTTGTTATAGATGTTAAGTTTTTTTAATCACATGTTATATTTTACATTTAGAATAACGTAAGCTTAAGTTTTCTCACACTGTTTCATAAATTTTAATAATTTATTTTTACCCAATCTGAACCAATATTTTAAACATAACTATAAGTACTTATTCTCCGTTTTGGAATGTTATCTATGATGTGTAATATAGTCAATACCTTTTAATACAAGCATCATATTTACTTGGAAAAGAGAAAATACTTGTCATTTTGTGTATAGATAATAAATTATTTTATTATTATTCTATCATATTTCAAAATATTTAACTTAATAAATTATGTGTATCCACTGTGTGGGTGCATCATTGTTAAGAACTTAAATAACTTGTTTCTGTCACGTTCAATCAAATGGTTTAAATCCGTCGGTCACCATTTTAAAGCTTTGTTAGTTAGACCTTTTGTGAAAGTGGTGTGAATAATATTTTTTTAAGTGGAATAAAACAGTAAATAAGATTTGTGCCCGACCTCAAATAAATATATAAATAACATTAGCCTAAATCACTTTGGTTTACTATCAAATTCATATATTACCATGTTTTCATTACAGTTATTCAATGTGACAGATGTCAGCTGTTGTCGTAGGGATTTATCAGGAATTATTTCTAGTAGCTTTTTGAGCTGTCATTCAAGTAAACTAAGGCCGTGAATGTATTATACTAATTGTGGCCAATGCCAGTATAACAAGTAAAATGTATTTTAATGATAACATATCTGCTCTAGTTGGTTACAATAAATTAAATTAATGAATAAAAGTTTTTTTAATACGCATATTAGACTACAAGAGCCCTTTGTTACTTTATGGTGTACTTAGTTAGTACTCATCATAATTTATTCAAGATAATATAAATTAGATCCATCACAAAGCTTTAACATTCTTATAATGTTACATTTTGGTATAATGAAGATTTTTGTTTTCCAGGTCCGATGAAAGAAGGTGAACATCTAAATAAGTGTTAAAAACCTACTTTTGCTTCTTCAGCCGCCTCTTAAATGTTTAATATATAGTACACTTGCCATTTATATAACGCATATGACCAAATCAGATATCTCAAAGAAAGACCGTTTTTCATTAGTTTAAGTTATGAGAAGCTCTTTATCCAAATGAGAGATAAAATATACTTTGTTTCAAGGTTGTATTAAATAATCGCGACACTAATAAGTTTCCGAGTGAAATTAATAGAGATAGGAAAAGGGTCAATAATGAGAATTTGATAGTTTAAATATTAATATTTTTATAAATGACTATTTACCTTAAAATACGTAAACTATTTGATAAAAGGTTCTAATAAATTATACACAATAGTTATTTAAAATGGCCTTATTTTAAGAATAAATTTGTTTTGCACTAAATATATATTGTGAATATTTTAGCTATTTGATTTGTCAAACAAACTTAACAAAATGTAATATCTACTAAATAATTAATTAAATAAAAATGATAAAAGAGTATGATATTCATGTTTAGGAAATACAGAAATATTTATGATGTCAACATAAAGAGACTGGTCAAAACATGTCCTCATATCATACCACAAAATTTTTAAAAAGGATGTGATAATACAGATTGTGTGTTTGAAATTGGTTATCATACTTTTCAATATATAGTTATTTATCACTTAAATGGACATAATCCAAATGTTTTTCCACTATAATAAAGATAAATGTTTTTACTTTATTTATCCTATATGAATTTATTTTGTAGTCTGTTAGTTGATAATACCGTATCGGCCAAAATACAGTACAAATTCACACATAACACAACTCTAACATTTTGACAGTGTTCCACATGAAAAATAAAAGGTCTCAAATGTGTCTGAATTTAAAACTTAACAAATTGGACACAGTTTTATTAGGCCCTCTGAATACTTTAATTGCTATGCAGGCCGTCCAAAACTTTTCATATTTTTTCAAAGTTGTATATTGCCCTCAGAAACACAAATCTCGTTAGCAGCCTGGATGTTATTTTTTGTGTCTTGCATATTGCGATTAATTTAAAATTCATATTGTATTTTCTTTTCACTCCCTTGTTTACTTGTGATGTCAAAGAAGCCTTCTTTTCAGCATGATCACTCACTTGCAGATTTTCCATAGGGATGTTTTTAATATCAGTGATGGAATACAGATTCTGCCAACAAATAACACTGATAAACTGAATTACCAGTCCAGTTACAATGAAGGGTGCAAATCCTTTTATCACTTTTTGACCTTGTGTTTATCAGTGGACATGCCAGATGAGTCTCAACATCCATCCTGTACAGTCCCAGCATGCTACAAAATAGACCTCTATAGGAATCTGTAACGGTTTTGTAGTGAAAAATGTAAGGCTGCACATATAGTATGAGTGCAGTTTTAAGAAGGACATTTTTAGGCGAGAAAAAATATTTATATTAAATAATTAAGTGATTCAATATGATCCATTTGGTTGAAAGAACTATTTTTGAAAAAACAGAACTATAATTTTCAAGAAAATATTGTTCTTATGTTAGTTATTTTCTTATGATTTAGTAATTTAATAGTAAGGTTTATAAATGTATGCTGAGAACATGCATTTGGCATTTGAAATATTCAGGTAATTGTATTGTACTACCATTTGTAGGAATAAGATTAATTACACGCAACAGCAACTGTTCCGGCTTTTCCACAAAAACAGCATTGCCATGATCATTTTGAAAGTAAAAATGTAGCCCTTTGTATGCACTACAAGTTCTAGTACATGTCTTCCCTTATTTACAACAGCTACCAATAATAGCTCTACTTCCATCTGGGATCTCTCAAAGTTAATCCTCCATTTCAATAATGATTCTCATATTCACCGTTATCCTGACTCTTTTATAATGTTCCTAACAATCGACATTAATGCACGGTGTGGATAAATGTGCTTGTAGTCCCAGCTGGAACTACAGTGGCAGTCGCCATGAGAACACGGGATGCTAATCGGCTGCCTCCGGGTCTTCCATCAGAGTTTGTGCGATGGCAAGGCTCTCTACGCACACTTGGCATCTCCTTTGCAGCGATGACAAAAGTGCATCATGCCTGAATGGCCTACGTGACTGAAATTCAAAATCCGCAGCTGGCATGTGGCAACTTATAACAGCCGCTGTTCATAGGTAGAAGTAAAAGAGGTGTCTGATCAGTTGGGCCAACAACTAGTTCGATTGGGAGCCAAGGTTAATAAATAGCCCCCCCACTCCCTCCCAAACCATGTTCATTTTCTTTTAAACACACAAACAAGTCTATTTGCTGAAGTCCGACCCTGTGGACGAGCCTTTATTGATATATTCATCAGTCAAGCAGTGACGATGTCTTTCCATGGTGTTAATATGGACTTTAGAGTATCAGGAACTGGTTGATTGTATGGGCTATAATTGTGATAGATTGAGTGAGTTTGTAACTGGTTGGACTTGAATATTAAATTGATATATATGTATTATGTAACAAAGTCACCAATTTTGTGTAGTTTAATTGCATGGGGAGGCAATCATGAAATAGTAATTTACATTTATTATTTTATGGATAAATTTGTAATCTTGCTGAGGTCAAAGAAAGTAATGTATTTAGTTCTAACTCTTCAAGTTTAATATAATGTTGGCTCTGCATGATTTGTTTTTCATTAACTTGCCCTTTTTAGTTAAAGTATTATTTGGTGATGTAACTTTTCAGATACTTTTAATATAAATATATTACAAACAATGAAATTGTAACCACTCATAAACTCCTTTTCTTGGCTTATTATCAGTGTTTATAATAGTATGTGTTCTAATTGGAAACAGTTTTGTTTTTTATTATTTGTGTCAATATTAGATTTGTGTGGTTTTCAGTAATATAGAGGAGTAGGGGTCTCAATTATTTCTGAGTTATTTAAATATTATTATCTTGCTAATAAACCATTCTTGGCATTTTATTCTGAAACATAACATAAGGTGACCATGATAGGATGATGAATTTAGTAATAAGAGAAAGAGGTGTGCTTCAGTCCATGTTTACAAAGGCGGTAAACAAGATAGAAGCCGAGTTAAATTTATCAAAAGAAGTAGATGGAAGCCAATCATAATGGGTTGAAACAAGGAGATGCACTTTCCCCTTTACTTTTAAATCTATCTTATGCTATTAAGAGTAATGTAAGAGAGTAGGGAAGGGTTGACATTAAACAGTACAATGCAGCTTTTAGGTAACACAAGTGATTTAGCTTTGTTTGGCAATAGTAAGGAAGCTGTTGTAAGAAATGCAAAAAATTTATTGAAGGCTAGTAAGGAAATAAGTTTAGAAGTAAACGCTGAAAAGACTAAGTATGTTATCACACAAAGAACACGTGAGTGGTGATGATAATTTAATGATTACTTTGAACAACATATCATTTGACAGGTTTAATTTGTTTAAATATTTAGAAAATATCAATAAGAATCTTAGATTGGAGATTGGGAAAAGAATAGTCGGGAAATGCACGCTAATACTCGTTCAGTAAGTCGTTGACATCTCGCCAGCTGTCCAGGAATGTAAGACTCGGAATACACAAAAAAATAGTTTTACCAGTTGCTCTCTCTGTGTGTTAAGTGTGGACTCTTACCTTACATGATAAAAACAAGTTTATGGTGTTAGAAAGATGGCATACTTTTGTTGGTGCAGCAATGAACTTTCGAGTTCCTAGTGCCAGAGTAAGTAAGTATTATTTGGTTACCCTGTCGCTAAGTAGGACTCAAGTCTATGTTTAGATTATTATTACAGGTTTCATTGTGTTTTTTTTCTTCTTAGCACTGCGTCTTACTACTCGTTTAGGTTATATGCTTATGTATTAATTACGATAATGGGAGGAAGTGTACCCGCATTTGTGTTGAAGGAGAGTGGAAAACCAGTTCAAAAAAAACCTCAATACACCTGACCAAGATTTTAACATCGATCTCCCCATTATTGGCAGTCTAGTCTACTGCGAGAGAAGCGCGTTAGACCACACGGCCAGCAAAGTGGGTTTGGTTTCATTGTTATTGCTGTTGATAGCGTGCCCATTCTTTAGTTTCTTTTGACTCTCCAAGTCAGGCCACGTGCATTTGAGGTAGCTATCTGGGCTTGGTTCATATTACATAGATATTTATGTTGTCTATATTGATATTATCAACTTAATGTAGGTGGGATCCTTAAAGTCAATTTTCTACACTTTCTCATAAAGGAAGCATTTCAATCTGTTTTCCTTGTTGAGTTTATTTTCTCACATCCCACCTGTTTATTTTTCACTCAGTATGTTTCAATATTGTTTATGTTGAACCCTTAACCATTTCACTTCGTAATATCTTCAAGTATAATATTCCTTGGCTGCGTAATATTAATTGAGAATTTTTTATGAAATTTTTTTAAATTATTTTTTTAAATAATCTTTTTCACTTAATTTTTAAATTTTTTTTATAAAAGATCTGTTAATTTTTTTAAACATCATAAAAATAAAAACACTTAACATTTTAAAGGGAAATTAGTAATTACCCTAACAATTTCTAACACTTGCACACCTTTTTGTAGTCCGTTTTAGCGTGAAATATTTCTACACATCAGGCTTGTTTTCCCGGACATGCTGTAGAATGTCGTCTGCTTCCTCTTACAGTCTTTTTCTCCCTTGTTTTTGCACTGTGGTGGCCTCAAAGAGCAAACACAGCACTAATATTTGTGAGACTTTTCTTCAAACTGTTGAATGAAGCGCCGTTCACTCAGTCGTGCTTCTGGTAAATGATCCGATTTTCTTCCTCTTTTAGCAAACGCTGGTCTGTTATAAAAAAAAACAGCCCCTCAATCAATGCATGGCAATAATTAGTTCCAGATTATTTTTTTTTTACCTGTAGCCATAATGTAAGTGATTCGTCCATTGACAAGGGTGGTTTCAATCAAAAAATACCAAAGAAGACGGTACCACTTTATGTTTTTGTGGGTATACCTGTGGTTTGTAGACATCTGATCAAATTTGTCTACACCATTCATAAATGTATTGTAGTGGTTCACCAATTTGGGCTTAGCCAAAGTACGGAAGCCATTTTCTCCTTTCTTAGACTGTACTTGCACTAATTCAGTGTTAGTATTATGTACAGTAGAGAGAAGGTTTACTCTCCCGGTATCTTAGCAAGTACAGGTAACTATACTTTTATTGGAGTTAACCAAAAATTTTGGCTCATCCCTCTTTTTTATTTTACATTATTGTGACCTCATTTCAATAGGAAGGACTTTTCTGTTTGACCTCAACAGTTCCACATGCACCTATGTTCCTTGTTTTTAGTTTATGAAAAAGAGCGGGACTTGAAAAAAGTTATCGCAATATATTATGTGTCCTTTCTTTTCAAACCCTTTTGTGAGGTTCAAACAACCCTTTCCTCTAATGGCTCAATAATATTTCCTGGATCCTTAGATTTACCTATGTACACATCAAATTTACAAAGGAACCCAGTTTTACTGTCACAAAGAGACCAAACTTTGATACTCTACTTGGCTGAAGGTTTTGATGGCAGGTATTGCCTGAATTATAGTCTACCCTTGAAACAGAGCATGGTTAATCAGGGGAGAAATGTTCAAGGTAAGTATTCATTACAATTTATATTATAGGCCTAATTTTATAGAAAGGTTCATAACCAGGGTTACCTTTTACAAGCTGTTCCTCATTATTATTGAAATGTAAAAGAGGATTGTAACAGGAAGTACTTGTCCCTTGGCATGGCTAGGGAATAATTTGGTGTGTTATTTATCCAGTGTGACACATTGAAATATTCTTCAAGAGAAGCTTTCTTACACATCCCCATTACAATTTCATGGGCAACAAATGAATGAATATCTTCTGCATTACAATCATTCCAAGTATTAAATCTAGAACGAGGAGGAAAATCATGTGTTTTGTCAAGAAACTGGTTAGAGAATAACTCAGTTTGTTCTGCTGTGTGAATAAATACTGAGGAAAATCTTTTGAAAATGAGCTGTTAAATCCTGCAATGTCACCAATTAATTTTGCATTTGATTGTGGCGAGTTTCCCAAGCCCAAATCAACATGGTTCCTCTTCAACGAGGCTGATGGTGTTTCAATTTCTCCTTCTTTTACCTCATCATCACTCTCTCTCACTACTTGAAACGTCACTTGAAATATCACTAAAATCACCCTCTGAATCAGAATCAGCTAATTTACAAGCCCCCAAATATTTGTCAAGACTTAAAATCACACGAATATAATTAATAGTTTAGCTTTTGAATGCTATCAAAAGAGGTTGCAAGCTTACAATAAGTGTGTAGGTAATGATATCTGGTAGGAAAAATTGTAACTTATAAGAGCAAACACTTCACAATACTGTCAACAGATGTCAATAGTTAACTTGTTTAAGATCTCCGCTATAATGCAATACCCACCGTGATGGAAAGTTTGAGCGAGCTCCACATAGTTTGACACATAGTGCATAAATGCGAGCGCTGGAGCGAAAGAGTTAAGTATATAATTCTCTTTCTCATATAGAAAGTATTTAAATTTATTTCCAGAGTTGGGTTTGTTATTATAATCACTGTCAACTCTATTTTTACTATAGTTATGTTAGGCCCTTAAAGTCATTCCTATTAACCTTCTCATACAAATTGTAAATAAATCTCTCTTATGAACTGTGGCTACGATTTGTGTATCTAAGTTGCCATTATTTGTAAGAAGATTCTCTTCCCACCCAATACTAGTCCTCTGTCTTGTGTAATATGAGGATTTAGAATGTGTGTGTGTAGGAGTCGTATGAATCATGGTTGTTTTCACATTAAAATGTAGTTAAAATTTATATGTTTGCCTCTTAGTATTTCATATATCATATATATTTCACTTATAAATAGCTCATCCTTTACTCTAATTAGGCCTTTTACATGGGGCTAAAGTATAATCTGCGCCACACCTGCTTCTCAGAGTTAGTTGTAAAAAAGAGTAAGAAAAATTTCTTCCTAAAGTTTTGAAACTTAAAAATATTGTTACCTATTTGAAATCCTAAATTTTAATGTAACTGTAATTATGTGCTTTAAATATGTTATATATGAACAAATGACTAACTTAAAATAATTTAAATGTTGTATTGAAAGAATTAGAAAAAAAAAAGCCTTCCTCATATAAGTGCACCACATAAGAAGAGCGACGAACATTTAAAAGAATATATAAAGTAAAGTTAAAAAAATACTGTTTACAGACACATGACATTAGCTTTTAACTAACTTAAAAAACATTAGATTTCATAGTGGAGTACCCAGACTATAGGTGCCGTGTTATAAGGCGTCAGGCTCACCTTGGGTGAATTGCTGGAGGTCGAGGCTTGAATTCTATTCATGTTCACTGTAAGGATATTTCTTTATGGTCTGAAATACTCTCTCCACAAAGAGACCGGTCAATTTTCTTGAACATCAACTTTTCTCACTACTATTTCATACTATTGTCAGGTCAGGTCGATACAGCCAGCGAACTTATGAAATCAATTTTATTAATTTAGCTCGCAAAGAAATAATAAATTAATATCACAAAAGTACGAGGCTCATCCAGGAAATAAGTACAATTTGGATACTAAACAAAGACTATATTTTTGAGAAAATTATTCTATTTTTAACTAATTCTACATATCTCCATCCACTTTTCAACATAATAACCACCAAAATTGAGGCATTTTTCATAATGTGGCACAAGATTTTGTATACCCTGTTGAAAGAAGTCATTCGCCTGGAATTTGAGCCAATCCTCAACCCTCTACTTCATTTGATCATCGCTATCAAACTTATCACCTGCAACAAATCCTTGCGGGTGTAGAAACAAATGAAAAAAGTGGACTAAAAACGTGTAGGAATAGTCAAGTCATAATGTCTGACTTGTCAATACAATTTCCTGACATTTCACGGTATTTATTGTATAAAGTTGTGACGGAAGACCTGCCCTACACAAAGTTGTGTTTGGTGTGGGCACCCATAGTCTTCAAAGAGGATCACAAGACAAAATATATGGGATCAGCTTTGAAATTTTTGCAGCCGTATCGTGTTTTGAGTATGATTGTCACATGTGATACTAGAAAGCAAGCAAATCAATGCATTTGTAGCATAATGTCTTCCCTAAACACCAGCGATTCAAAATGACACTGTCCACCAAAAAAATCCTGTATACTGTGTTCTGAGACAGGCAGGGAATTCTGTTAATCAAATTCATGGCACAAGAAACTACAATCAACACAGCTGTTTACTGTGAAACTCTAAAAGAAGTTGCAGCATGTGATACAGAACAAAAGGTGTGGCCTATTTGGTTCAGGAATTGTGCTGCTTCATGACATGAGGCCACACACTGCAGATAAGACCCCAGTCCAGACCTGGCGCCGAGTGACTTTAATATGTTTCTACATCTGAAGAGATTTCTTGCAAGTGAGAATTTCAACAAAAAGTATATTAAGGTATGTAGAATTAGATAAACATAAAAAATGTATTTGAAAATTTAGTATTTTCATATCCATGTGGTAATTAGATCCTGGATGGGCTTCATAGCTTTTTAAGGGTTTTTTTCATTTTCAGTGGTAAATAATAAAGTTTCAAAACACTACACCCCTAGGGCAGATATATTGTTTTGTGATGACTAAAATGTGCTAATTAAAAACTTCATACAAAATTTGGTCAAGCTATTTTTATAGTTCTTTTAAATAATAGATTTGTAATGGATGCATTTTTTTGTAAATTATCCCTATTTTAAATAATTCATAATTTGGTATATTAGGTGGAAGATTGTCGGTCTCCAAAACTTGTGAGTTCTGAATGTAATAGCTGTATTTAGAGCTAAGCACGGAAGTTAAAACTCAGATTGGTTCAAAAGGTCGAGATTTGCCCAAATATAATTAAAAGGCTTTAAATAAAATTTATTTTAGCTTAATCTGTATTTATTTCCTATGATAATTCCAAATTTATCTGCTAAAAGCAAGATAATTGTTAACAATCAGACACAAATGTATTGGAAGTTAATGTTAGTTTGTAGTTATGTGAATGTTTGATAGATTATGATCATCAATGAAATACCCAAAAATGTTGGGGTTTTTTTTGAAGAAATTTACTACTTATATAGTATCTTTTTTTTTATCACAATTCTATCCATTAGGCTGCACGCTACATATACCCGATTCATTAAGAGTTAGCTATAAATTGACTTTGCTCGACATTATTAGTTAGATGAAGTATTTATATTTAGAATACCATAGCAAAAATTTAAAAAAAATGTACATAAATGTATATCATCAAAGTAATACATTACCTTTATTCTTGTTCATTAAATTAAAAATGAAAAGACAAAATAGCCAAGTATTAAAGATACATGTTGTAATAGATTAAGAAAGATTGTAAAACGATGTAGGCATTTTTGGTGACCAATAGAACTTTGTTATTTTCAAATATATAATAAAAATTATATTTAAAAGTTAAATTGGGAGTTTAACTTTTGAATGGGTTTAGTAATAATCATGTGAATGTATTAAGTGGTGTGTGTGTGGGGGGTAGGGGGGTGTATTGAGAGGGGGAGAGGAAGGGGATTAGTGTATGTATAGTGTGTGGCAGGGATAGAGATGGAGGGAGGAGAGTAATGTCCAAACACTTATTAAGCATGGGAACCAACTTTTGTATCACCAAGAAATAAAAGTCTGCCGCCTGTTCTTTGAACATGGTTATGACTTATTTCACTTCATTGTCATTAAATGTTTTTCCACCCAGATGTTTTTGTCAGGTGAAGAAACAAGTGATAATCGCTAGGCATGAATTCTGGACTGAAAGGCGGATGATCCAAAGTATATTCCAAATGAAACTGTCAAGCAGCTCTTTTGTTCGGATTGGCCTGTCAAAGCCGCCTCAAGGTCTCTCACAAAATGCATTGGCATTAATTGTTTTACCAAGAGGCATAAAGTCAACAAAGAGAAGTTTTTTTAAAGTTGATGTTTTGATTTTTTTTTTTTTTGGGGGGAATGCATATGGCACCATTGTAATGACTGCTGCTTCAATTCAGGAGTGTGGTGATAAACTCAAGTTTCATCCCCAGTCACAATAGAGTCCAAAAACTCATCCCCTTCCTCTGTGTAATGCGTTAGAAACATGAGCACGGATCCCATCTGTCTTTTCTTGTGGTCATACGTTAACAATTTGAGCACCTAGCACACACACAATTTCTTATAACCAAATTTTTCGGTCACAGATTCATAAATCGTAGTCTTAATACACTTTAGGAAAAATGCCATGCAACACACTCTTATCATCAAACACCTATATGAGCAAATTTCTCTTTCAATCTTTTGAAGGTCTTCAGAGATTAAATGTGGCCTATCGCTCCTTTGTTTGTCATAAACACTGTCCTTTCTCCCAAGAATTCAAAGCACCACTTCTTTACATTTTGTCGATTCATGATGCCACCATGAACAATAGAAATTTGTTTGTGAATTTCCACTCGGCGCTTACCTTGTGTGTTTAGGAAAATGTATCACGAAATGAACTTCACATTTGGTGGGATCTTAGATTGGTGTTGCCATTTTAATAATGTGTCACTCAAATAAAAACTACTCTAGTACTGTCAAACCAAAGCGAAAGGAAATCCAAAAGGATCAAAGTCAAAGCCAGTCTACTCTCAAGCATTTTAACGCCCCCTAGCGGCATCAACACAATGTATCTTTACTTTTCGAACACACCTCGTTTATAAAAAGGAATTCAATTGTATTTATAAACATATGATAAATTTTAGTTTTATCTTAATTTTCTATTCAAAATAAAAGGTTACAATAAGGTGTGACCAAACTGAATATGACAATTATGAATATACGTACAAGTAGAGAGTGGTATCTTTGTATAAGAATTGATACAACACGTAGCAATCTCATACTCAATGGGAAGTATGGTTTATCTAATGGTGTAGCTTGCTGAATGCTGGCTGGTAAAGAGCTTCGATACTTTATGTTTGGAGAAAATAGCTTGATTACAAGAGCACACACTCGCTCCTTTAAAAGAAAGCTGAACTCTGGATGCTAGAAAACAAAATAAAGGTATATTAAAATAAGGCTGACTATAAAGTGAATGATAGATTATTTTCAATATATTTATGCTTTAAACTGTTTTGTTTTTTCACAGCTACTTAACTAACAATTTACAATCCATTTATCATGAAAGTTGAAACAGATTACACTCTGGTCCTATTTAATAATCCACGCCATGATGGAAAAGTACAAGGTTAACCTGCTAACTTGTTTAAGGGTAAACAAAGAATGCTCTAATTAGTAACATATAGTTTGATATTAGTACATGTTTTACTTGTGTTGGTTTTCTGCAGATAATTTAACAATTACATTGTATAACTCTTCATAGCGCTATGTCTATGATTAGTAAAATTTATGTCTTTAATTTTTTTTTAAATCAGAAGTTTAAAGTATTAAATTTTAAGGAGGGATTGAACCCAAGAATTGTTTATTCTAACCAAAATTTTATGACTGTTTTTATAAAAAAATTAATATGGATATATAAAAAGTATGTATATATATATATTAACAAAATAAAAAACTAGTCCCCCCATGAGAAACTATTTAAATAGTGTAATAAAACAAAGACAATGTTTTTACATGGTATATATATATATATGTGTGTGTGTGTGAGAGAGAGAGAGAGAGAATATATAAAATGCAAAAAGCATCAAAAGCTAGTTTTAATTAATTAGAACTGCATGGAGTTAAACTAAAATAAATGAGGTGGTGATAAAGATTATAACTTAACATTTTTGTAAAAGTATGTCTTTCAAGATAATTTCTCTTCTTAACAATAAAATAATAAAGTACCTAAACAAATTCAAATGGAAGATCTGAGGGATTTAAAAAAAAATTAAATTACTGTTAATTTGATACGATCATAATGCTTGCCAACCAATTAGAGTTTATCTCAGATCATAGGCTGGAAACTTACATTCTTATTATAGTTTATAAAAACAAACATGATGATACAAACTAATTCTTAAGGTAATTATACTATTTTAACAATGAATGTGAAAACCTTTATTTTACACACTATTTAACATTTGCTTTTTGCTCTGAATTTACTTTCTGTCAATATTTACCTGAAAGAAAACTGAAGAAAAAT
Source organism: Timema poppense (assembly GCA_902141375.1). NCBI lineage: Eukaryota > Metazoa > Arthropoda > Insecta > Phasmatodea > Timematidae > Timema > Timema poppense. Next base: position 109,935 of record CABFOV010001046.1, read on the forward strand.
TTGTCAGCACAGACTCTAAAAGCTCAAGTCCAAATGTTGGAGTCATTTCTGTCATTTTTATCAACCAATAGGGTTGATCTGCATTTACTAACTGAACCAAATCCTGTTAACAAATAGAATGTATATTACATTAAGAATATTTATATTTATTCTATATATAATATATAAAAAAACAGCGTAAGTTTAGAGCCTTTAAAACTAAAGGTGATGGCATATATAACATTACAGATTAAAAATGATGTAATATTAAATATATATGATGGGAAAATTTTAAAAATCTTCTTTGAATAAATATTTTAGCAAATTGATATCAAATTTTTATAATAAAACACATATTTACTCAAGCTATAGTAGGAATCTTACTGTCTAATTTTGTAAGAAAAATACAATAGAACCTCACCAACCTGCACAAACTGAAACTGAAGCCTTGTTCATATTAGCAATATTTTGGATATAGCAGGAGAATAAAGGGAGGGTCTAAGCGGAGACAATGTGTGCATGTTTCTGCATGTCTGATCAACAGCACTCAATGCTGATGTCAATGCTTTGTTTGAGTTTGGAAGGATACTACTGTCTTAGCCTCATTTGTACTCATTGTTGGTCTTTGTACAACATTTACTGTGCCAACGTGTGAAATAAATGATTTTATTCTAAGATGCTGTTTATTTTAAAATAATTCTTTTAAAGTGCTTTTGTAGATTTGTCAGCCAAACATTAACATAATTCATGTTCTTCGAAAAAAAACACTGCAAGTTTTAAAAACGATTAGAAAATTGTGAAAATGAAAGTAAATTAGCCATAGATATTTGTGTTTTAATAGCCACTTTAAGTGAGAAGAACCAAAATCATTTTGAAGAATTTTGTGTGTCCATATAATCTCTATAACAATGACAAAGGTACAAAATTTAATCTTTTAATAAAGTACCCAAGAAACGAAAAGAAGAACCTCCCTAAATGGGCCTCTTATCCATGAAAAAGTTCTTCGGTTGAGTCATATTTTGAATGGTGAAGACTATTTTTACTGCAAGCAATGGTTGGACTGATGGGGGGGGAAAGGGAAATATATTTTAAAAAGCCTTTCTTCAAATCAAGCTGCTGCAGAATATTAAAAATTAAAAAATGTTGTTAACTCTTGAAAATTATCTCTGAAGCAAATTTATAACTGTGGCAAGAAAGGACTGAATTTTAAAATGCTTTCCTCTAGAATCTTGGCTTCTCAAAACAACATGCTCCTGGATTTAAAGTTACCAAGGAACGTTTAAAAGTGATGGCTTATTGTAATATTACTGCCAATCTACAGCATTTAAAAATTTTAGCTTTAATCACCTCTTGTAATTTATAGAAATCAGATTAAGGCTTGGATATGCAACCCATTATTGAAGAAATGGTTCCACAAACAATTTGTGGCTAGATTTCAAGTTCCACCTCCAAAAGTATTGATTAACAAAAATGTGCCATCACTCCAGTGGGAATCAGAATTAGTGAGTGGCGATATCAAAACTGTACATTGAAAAACACAGCATCATTATGCCCATGAAGCTCTGGAAAGACATTGCAGCTTCTTCCAGATGTTCTGCTCTTCACCAGAAGACACTAACGAGTTTCTAGTTTCATAAGACTAAATATGTGAGTGTTGAACATTGATTTTTGTAAATTTTAAACTACACTTAAATAAGTATGACACATAACAGTTATGTACCATAGTTTAGGATTTGCTATATATACTTTTAAAGTACATTAATTGTCGTTAATTGAAGAAAAAAAACATTGTGTTGACTACAATTTGTAGATATTAAACTTTTACTGGAATTGTATCTCAAAATCCCGTTTTAATTTTGAATTTATTCTCAGTAAGATAGAATTAAATTGATTTATATTTTGTTTTCCATTTTCTGGTGGATCCATGTGTGACCACGCATACGAGTCTATTTTAGTGGTCATATCTCAAAAGACCTTACTTGGTGGACGCGCCTCGTAGATATTTAAATAAAATATAAATATATATTTCTAAGTATGTGCATGTATATTATACAAATACAAAACCAATGGTTGAGCTTTAGTACCAATTAAGTAATCTATATAAGAGCCTTTGTGGTCTAGTGGTCAGAGCTCCTGGCTACAGATTCACAAGTCCCGGGTTTGATCCCCGCAACTTCTAAATTTTAGCTGTGTAGCAGTGGGTCTGGAATAAGGTCAAACTAAGCCTCATGAGGACAAATGAATAAAATAGTAGCAGCTCTAGTTTAGAAAAGTGATATTAACAGCCAGAGGGCTCGTACTGACCACATGACACAACTTTATCCACAAATGTGTGCACTATTTACACTAGCGATGGCAGCCACTCGGTCAGTATAGCTCGTTTACGGGCTCACACCATGGAGTATAATCTATATAACGAGGATAACTGCTTATTAAAATATTAATCAAATGTACATACATTGATGTACTTTCATTTAAGCAGGACTTTTCTCAATTTTTTTTTATATTTGTATCCTTATATTCTTCCAGACTCTTTCTAAAAAATATTGCTCTTTTTTTACCTTACATATTAACATCTCTGTGGTATCAACATTCATTGTTAATTTAAATGAATTGAAAAATGACCCCTGGTCAGAACAATCAAACCAGGAACATTTGGATTAGCACACCTCTCATCTACTACTGAGATATTTAGGATTAGTCCTATGCTCAGGGTCATTCTCCACTCATAGTTTAAGGCCGAGTCCTTGATGGGCAAGTGGAGTCTTCAGCTACATATGAGCAAACAAATGTATCATGACCACAGTCATCTGCGACTCAGGTCTGGTATTGTGATTTTAAAGCGTAATTTCAAAGAATATCAACACACAGGCTGCAAATCATTATATTTACGGCACTGTCTGTTTAGAGGGGACATTTTAATCAATTTGAATTAGTTGAAAAATGATACCTGGACAAGAGAATCGAAACCAAGACCATTGGCATAGCTCGCTAATGCTCTACCACTGAGCTATCAATGATTTACCATGTGTCATTTTAAAACTAATTTAAATTAATTTGAATGTGGTTTCCTCCATATGGACAGTGCCATAATTATAATGATTTGCAAGCCTGTGTGTTGATATTAATTGAAATTTCATTTTAATTACGAGGGCAGTTCTGAACGTAACCTCAGTTTGGCTGTAAATAAAAAACTTGCATAGAAAAAATATTTTATTATATACATCTTAAAACTACGGCTTTTTAATATATTTCAACATAGTCACCATTTAAATTTAAGCATTTGTCACAGCGTTTCACTAAATTACAAATTCCTTCTTCATAAAATTTAGCCGCCTGGGCACGTAGCCAATTTTCCCCGGCATTTTGAAGTTCGTCGTCGTCGAAGTGCTGCGACGCAAGCCACTTCTTCATGTGAGTGAAGAGATGAAAATCACTTGGCGCCAAGTTGGGGCTGTAAGGGAGATGACCAAAAACGTCCATTTGAATTTCTTTAAAAGCTCTTGAGTTTTTCGAGCACTGTGAGGACAAGCGTTGTCATGCAAAAACACAACAACGAGTGTCAGCATACCGCAAGGTTTGTTTTGAATGTCTCGCTTAAGTTTCTTCAAAGTCTTACAGTGGACATCTGAAGTGATCGTTGTACCCCATTTCATAAATTCAACCAGCAAAACTTCCTCCTCGGCATCCCAGAAAACCGTAGCCATAACCTTCATCGATGACAAAGTTTGGTGGGCTTTCTTTGGCTTGCATGAAGAATTGGTATGGCCCCAAGCCATCGACTGTTGTTTCGTTTCGGCGTTTACGTACGCCATCCAAGTTTCGTCACCAGTCACAATTCTCTTCCAAAAACCTTCTCCCTCCGCACCATAGTGTGAAAGGAAGTTTAAGGCAGAGCCCATTCGTTTAGTTTTGTGGACTTCTTTAAGCAATTCTGGTACCCACCGAGTACAGAACTTTCGGTAGCCTAATTTATCAGTGACAACCTCGTACAAAACCGCATGAGAAATTTGTGGGAATTGTTAAGAAAATTCAGAGATGGTGAATCTTCGATTTTCACGAACTTTTTCGTTAATTTTCTTGACAAGATCATTACTCACAACAGAAGGCCTACCACTCTTCTCTTCACTCATGAATGTTTGTTCTACCACTTTTAAAAAATCGGACCCATTGCCGCACAACACCTTCACTCATAACGTTTGGACCGTATACAGTACACAATTGACGATGAATGTCTGCTGCTGAAACTTTTGTGCCGAAAGAAATCTTATTACAGCACGCACTTTGCATTTCACGGGATTTTTTATTGCAGCGCTCATGTTTTGAGGTTGCGCGAAAGAACGAGGTCCATACTGTCACAGCTGGACGCTTACTGAATCAGAGAACATACAGATGTGACAATGGCGGCGATCCGCACACAAGTCCTTGTGCCACGCTAGAACGGCGGTCACTTTACGAACTGCCCTTGTACAGTAACTCATTGTATACTTGACAATGTAAAGGGTTGTACATAAATAAATGTTGGGTGTTTGGGGAAGAGAGAGGGTGAGTATTTTCTTACAATTACTTACTAGGGAGAAAAGGGGGAGGGGGGGGGGGGTCAAAATCCATATTATGTAAAGTTTTTCATGAATGTTTATGTTGAGACAAAATCTAAAAAAAAAAATTGTTTTGTCAGAAAATAAATATATTTATTATAAAATTTTATTTGTGTTTCATTTACTTTCTGAAATTAAAGTATTCTAAAATTTCTTATCACTCACTTTATCTACGATAGTGTTTAAATTGTCATAGCGAAAAGGATGTGCACTCCCCAAATTATTGACATACATCTCCAAGAGTTGTGAGTTTTATGAGTAATAAACCAAGATCTAAAGTATGTTGACTCTAATTTATGTGTTCATATGAGAAGAACAAAGTGAACATGAAGTAGTTATGTGTAATGTTATTAGTTCATCTATTAATTTGCCACATTAGATTTTTAAAGCTAACATGAAGTAACATGCACACAAATGTTCATCAAAAAGAAAGTGTCACTCAACCTAACAGGAAAGTTAGAAACAGCAAAGTACATATTTAAAAAAAATCAATAGATACCTGAAACATTAGAAAGGCATCTGCAGCACAAGGTCGCAAGCCTTTTGGAGCAACATTACTTGGCACTTTTAATTCTTCCAAATTGACTTCACCTTCAGGGGTTTCTTTGTTTTGGAAGTATTCGTCTTCAGCTATTACACGTTCAAACACCAAAGATACCAATTGTCTAACAGTAGCACCAGCAGTGTTTATCGTGGTTGAATCTTTGGTGAAGTGAAGGCGAAAACAGAGAACTAGATTCTGGAATTAATAAAAACTACTATAGAAAAGTTACAAAGTATATTAAATATAGTAAATACGCCAAATCACGAGACTTCTTACCTAATAGTCTAAAATATATTTTTACTTTCATATAGAGATGTCACAGACGAACACATGGTGGTTACTCATATAATAGTATCTCATAGTTACAGTCACATCCTGACTATTTGTGCTACTACAATGGTCCATTAATGATATTCCATACCAGTAATTCTGCACTTACCTTAACTAACTTAACTATAATGTGTTTTCCCTTTTAACATTACAATAGATGAGTTTGTATTTGAGGAAGAAGCTAATGAAATACTATATTTGGAGTATAGCACTGTATGGAACAAAAACTTGTACTTTCAAGAAGATGGAAAAGAAATACTTGGAAAACTTTGAGATGTGGTGCTGGATAACACTTAAGAAAATCCGGTGGACAAATGAAGTGCTTAGAAGAGTAGATTAAAAAAGAACCATTTTGGATATGATTCTTCAGTGCAAAGCAAACTGGATCAGACACACCCTTAGGAGGAGATTTCTTCTGCACGACATAATAGAAGGAGAAATTGAGGGGAAGAAATGCTTAGAAAGAAGGTGGATTCAAATATTGGATGGATTGAAGGAAAGAAGAAAATTCTGGGAGCTAAAGGAGGAGGTTAAGGACAGGAGGCTTTGGTGGTCTAAGTTAACAGACAAAAGGAGTGGACCTGTCGCAAGACAGAACAAATAATAATAATAGTTAATCCAAGGCGTTAACATCAAAGATTGATGCACTGTTCACTCTACACTAGGGTTTTTGGTTTGGAAAGTTCAGGAAAGAAATTCCCCAAAATTGTTTGTATGTCAAGCCTTAGGGAAAAAATAAGGATCCAAGAAGATTTGAAAATAGTTTTTACTAATAAAAATTTTATAGTTTGCATATTTATTAGAGGTGGGCCACTAGAATCTTTGAATCTGCGGAATTCTGACAAGTATTCGAAATTCAAAATTTGAGGATTTTGTGTTTTATTGGATTTGATGGTCAAATCTTTCACTTCATAGAACAAAGCATAATATTTTTAACTCAAAATTTACTTAGTTAGGACTACTTGATAAGCACAACTTAATCCGTAATAATTATTTTGTAGGACAAGAGATAAGCATGAATAATTTTTTTTTAATAATTCTTAGCTGTATAAACTCCTAATAACCTACCCTCCCACCACTATAGGAAACTTGGACTCAACTGTTACAGTACATACTCAATTCTAAAACTTTCACCTCACGAACAATCTTGTGAATATTTTAATGAACGAAGTAAAACTCTTCAAAAACTAAAAATTAAAACTAGAATTACAAATACTCTCTAAGTTAAATTATGGCTTTTTTAACAGAAAAAACAACACATTGCACGTGATACTAAGTCAGTCACCATGATGTATATGTTTATACGCCAGAGTTATGATTAAATAAATATGACTGTTAATTCTTACTACCCAACTGGTTTTAATTATCTACAATTATGCTGAGAATCCAAATTTATTTCATACAATTCTTAAGTTAGATATTTTGTTAAGTTTCATGAAAAATAAATACTGTCAACAGTTAAATACCGATAAAACTTAACTTATGCCTAACGGCCTAAATATTGTTTATCGATTGTTTGTTTGGAATCGATTAAGGTAATTTGACCACTTAGTAAGCGTTCTCAAGTTTTAAGAATCAAATAATGACTTGCTAATGCATAATTTGTTTTTAAATTTATTTTAGCAAAGAGTTTTATTTTTTAAATGTGTTATTGAAGTAATTTTAAAACTATTCAAACGTAGTCCTGTCTGATAAAATGGGAGTGGACATAATTCAAGAGTCGAAAATATCTTTGTGTTTTAAATAGAATGTATTCTCAGAAATCGATATATCATAAGCATCGAATATATTTTTTGTTTTTTACGCAAAGATAGATAATAGATATAAAATAAAAGTAAACATATTTAGGCATTATTGAGTTCACTATTTCCAATGTAGGTTTAATTGTTAAGCATGATGCTTTAGTCTTTTTTTTTATTCTGTTTGTATTTTTATTTTTTATTTCTTATTAAAATAGATCATAATCCTTCAATGATGATTAAAGTTGATCAAAAGGTAACTACACCTAATCTGTTTGTTTAGTTCACATGTTTCTTTAGAAACTTAGCTCATTCTACTAACATTTTTTAAAATAACTAAAGACACTCAAATTTTGATTGATTTGTTTTTAAACAATAATATGAATCTAGATTGTTTAATTTGGTTGGATTTTAACCAGTATTTTGCGAGTGGTGGTTGAGGTTGATTAAAATTGAAAGCACAATTGAAATAAATCTTAATTTACAGTTTAGGCCTATATTATGTAATGAATGTCTATTTGTAAATCATTAAAATTTATAACCATTTGCTAGGATTCGGATTCAATATTCAAGATTCGAAAATAAAATATAAATTCGGATTTAAGAAATAGTGGAGCAGACCCATCTCTTATATTTATGAAACACACATATTTTCTAAGAATTTTACAGATGTATTTTGATTAGCGCATGGGATTAATGGACTATAAATTTTCCCTGTCGACGGTGTCATCGTCATCGTCATCGTCATCGTCATTATTATTATTATTATTATTATTATTATTATTATTATTAGCGCCTCGTCTTTTCCCTTCTGTTCAAAAACTGTTATATTCTTTCACAAAAAAATTAATGAACAAATCCTTTGATGACCTCTCATTATTCACAACAATAGCAAATGATGAAGAAGAAGAAGAAGAAGGGGAATAACCAAATGAAAATTATGATAATTTGTCCTGTGAAGATTAACTAAACCTGGGTCAGTATAAAATGTTTCAAAGTAATCAGAAAGCACAAGTCCATCTGAAAAAAAAACTGAAAAAAGAATTTCAGAATTTAGAAGTTACAAAGACAGAAACTGCTTATTTCAATCTTCTTTTTAAAGCAATATTAGACCTAGAACAGACATTGGCAGGAAATGAGAGGTTTTTCCAATAACTGCGAGTTGATTAAAAAATATTCTTTACAGATTTTCAGATAAATCTAATTCCTTAATATTGCTGAAGCTATTTTATAAAAAGTTAAAAAAAGAGTAAAATAAATTTTCAAGACTACACAATTAGGCTTATCCAAAATTTGTGAATAAAAAAATCAAGTGTAGCTAAAAAATCCCTATATTGATTTGTTAATTCTATTAAATTTTTGAATAAAGCACATTTGTAATTAAATATATCAGATCTTTTAATTCTAAAATTTATCATTTTCTCACCTCAACCTTGAGAGTAATGGTAATATATTAAAATTTATATAATTTTTTCTTTCAATTTTTGCATTTCGGGAAATACCCCAAAGCTCATCCCAACTCCCAGGAAAGTTTTAAATCGGGAAAAATCATAATCCCTAATCTACACACTAAAGCCACATTGTGAAATATAAATATATGTATCGTATCACAGCTAAAGGGATGCTTTGACACACAGGGCATGAAGTAGATAATATAAAATCATAAAAGATACACCAATGTAATAAAAATTATATTTAGCTACTATACACTAAAATAAAATCACAGATAAAGACAAATAATTTAGTGTCCACAATAATTTACAGTGTCCTCATTTGAGTGTACTAGAAGTTTATATCAAATTAAGTATTAATTTATGGCTAGTTAGATTTTTTTAAAGCAGAGATTATGGAAAGGTTAAATATAGATACTCCTTTAAATAGTTTATATTTTGAATGTTTAATTATCTGTTTTTTCTAAGCCAAGGCATAAATTAAAAACACATAAAAATATATTTGGTATATTATGTTCTTTACCAGCTTCAGTGGCCACATGGTCTAAGGTGCTAATCTCACAATAGACTATAATGCCAAAGATGGGGAATCAGAGTTTGATCCCAGTCGGGTGTACTCTAGGTGTTTTTTCCTAAATGGTGTTTCACTCTCCCTCCATACTAATGTGGGTACACTTCATTCTAAATTTAACTTTCCTAGTCCCTAACACATTAGTGTAAATAGTACATAGGCATATATAGGGGTCTGGAAACTTGGGTTTTTTCATTTGAGTTGAAATCGAGTCGAGTATTTCTAAAAGCTCCCAAGTTCGAGTTGAGTTTGAATATATTCATAATTTTAAGAGTATATGTTTGTTTATTTTAAATGTAAATAGGTATCACATCTTTAAAATTTCAGATTTAAAAAATATACTAAAACACATGTTCTTAAAATATGAATGACATTTACTTTTATAAATAAACACTTTTAGAAAAAAAAGAAAAAAGGGAATTATCAGTTTTTAAATTAGAAATAAGACTTTTAAAAAACACAATTAAAAAACACTAAAAGATATAGGGCCTAATAGAAGAAATAATTAAAATTGTTTCAACAATCATGTCTCTAAGGACATTAAACAACTCACACTAACAATTATTAAAAAAAAGTTATAAAATGCATAATTGTATGATGGCTTGGAAATGTACAATAAGATAGTGTTGAAACACTGCACAATAATATAAGGGTAAGGAAATGATAGTGAAGGAAGTCAACCTTAAATGATAGGTTAGGCCTAGATAGAAAAACACACTTCTCTCTTCATTTATTCAAACACTTTTACACTTACCACTTCTTCAAAACTTCCGGAGTAGCACTTTGTTTTGAATTTTCAGAAGTATTACTTTTTCATTAATGTCCCTTCATATGAAAAATAAATATTTCTGAAAATTAAAAACAATATGCAACTGTGGAAGTTTTAAAAAGTGGGACGTGTAAAAGTGTAAGAAGAAATAGAGAAGTGTATCCTTTCAGGTTGGCTTCCTTCACTATCACTTTACATTATTGTAGTGTATTTCTACACTGTCTCATTAAAAAGTTAATAAAATTTACGTTTTAATAGGCTAAAATTTCCCCAAAATATGCTTCAGTAACTTAATTTACCCTATAAGAAAACGTAAGAATCATAAACAGTTAGAAATTTGAAGTGTTTTGTATTTTGTTTTATTATTCCTTAGTGTAATCGTGCATGATCACGTCTTCTGTTCCATTTCCATTTTTCTATGCGCAGTTGTACATGCATGTTGTACAAGCCCTCGTTAAACATTATTTTATTGATAAATTTACTTCAATTCAATTTTTAATGCTTATAAAAGTTAATGCTCATACTTTAAAATTGAAATAATATTTCTAGTAAACAATATTAAATAATAAATGCTTTTTAATATAAATGTGGTAAGTTTGGTAGAATATGTATTGTAATAAATAAGATCAACATTGATTTTAGACAGGTTAACCAACATAATTTTATAACTAAATAGTAACTAAACTAGAGCTACTTTTGTAGCTAAACATATTAATTAATACGAGTTTTAAATATCCTAAGTTTGAAAACAAAATATAAAAATATATTCTTGATATACATTTTTTATTTAACATAAATTATTATTTTAGAAAGGGATCAGGTATAGATAGTAAAAAGAATCATTCAATAATTTAGTAATCTACTTAACTATTTTTATTTCCATTGCTTTGTCATGGCAATACAAGTAAACAACTTCAATCTAGTATAATTCAAAAAGGATTACAATATTGAATTTACTGGTCGAAAGTAGTTTTAGATTTCTATTACGTTATTAATGTGAAAATTGAAATTAATTTTTAACAATTTGTTAAGTAACCGAAAGATTTATAAATGGAAATGCTGATATTATCTCAATTAAATAGCCCATGCTTACTATTGCGTTTTAAAAAATTACTATTAAGTACATCAAGGGAAAGCTCGAAAATGATGAGCCTACAAACTTTCGATCCCGATCTCAAGCTTTTAAAGGACGAGCTCGATTCGAGATCTCGAAATCCGAGTACTCACAGAGCCCTAGCATATAACCTTAATGGGTAGAAAGACTTGGCGCTAAGAAAATAATAAAGTTAGTTCTTGTATCAACTATCAACTTTTACTAAAATGGCAGGGGCAAGGAAGATGTTTGAAACACCCTGAAACAATTTTATTAAATAATAATCAAGCCTATGTTTAAGACAAGGTATCAATGGAATAATATTTAATAAAGGAAAAAAGGGGCTAAAGTAAAAATGAATAGCATTCATTTTGTATCTGCCCGAACATGTGCTGCTAAACCACTTTGTAGAAAGCAACCACAACTCGGCAAGTAGGAATTAAACATTACCATTTCATGCAATAAAAAGCTTGCCAACATATTGAAAATGTTAAGTTGTATAATGCTTCCTGCTAGGTATTATTCTATGTTTGCATGGTTACTAAATGTAAAGGTTTGTCCATTCTCATCTATCATAATTAGGCATTAGTTTAGTAACGAGGATTCCTTTTTGTTGTTTAGTATTTAGTACTCCCTGCGACCAAGCTCTTGTTCAGGCAGAGTTGGGTTACTAGGGGTAGAGATAGAAGAGAAAACAAGGGTGAAATGGAATGGACAAATAATGAGAATAAAAGCAAAGGATCCTAAGGAGAATGATGGGGTTGATGTTTGGAGAGAAAAGACCACAAGGGGTACCCAGGAAGAGATGGAAGAAGCAGATAAAAGCAAGTGTGCGAGTAAGAGGAGAAGGATGGACAAGAGTAAAGGTGGAAGAATGGTGGAATGACAAAGGGAGATGGAAGCATTTTACTAAAGTGACCCAGCCATAGGCTTGAAACAGTCCATAATGACGATGTTTATTATTCAGCTTAAAGTTATGAGTAGAGTTATGTGATATAAGCTCACTGAGTGCAAGTAAAACAGTAAAATTGATGTTAAATTATAGGTCCAAAGTATAAAACTGATTGACAGTTATTAATAATAATAATATTTACACCGGGTCTTACTACCCATTTGGGTTATACGCTTTAAGTACTAATTACTCTAATGGAATAGGAATTGGGAAGGGTGAAATGGAGGAAGTGAACCCACATTTGCGTGGAGGGAGAGTGGAAAACCATTTAGGAAAAACCACCCCCAGTTCACCCGACCGAGATTCGAACCTCGATATACCCGTTCTCAGCAGTCGAGCTTCAACACGACTAGCGCGTTAGCCAACTACGCCACTGAGGCGGGTGATTGACAGTTATTTTGCACAACTGCCATGAGTAGAAATAAAAATATAAAAGAAAGGTTGTAAACAATGCATATATCTTAGTTCAATCTTAATACAAAGAGGAGTACCTTTTCATAAAATTATTTGTATGGGCCAGGTATTATAAATTAATCTAACTGATGATTTGGTACAAAATGTAAAAATAAATATTTCAATTGGATGGCCTTACGCCAGAGTGAACTATCTCCAAAAATAGACATATTTAATTTTTTATGTGATCTTGTTCAGAATGTTGTCCTCTTTCATATGCCACAGTGCGCTGTGTTGTACGCCAACAAAAGACCAAACAAACATAATTTTGTTTTGCCATGAGGTTGGTAATGCTGTATGCCATTTGCTACTGTGAACTAAACACTAGACAAAGATGGTTTCCAGTCCATGTGGTTCACATCATTTAATAAGAAATCGAGTTGAAATAATTAACAGTGAAAGTGATAGTGAGGTTAGTGAATTCAGTAGTGGTTCCTCAGACAACTATGTAACCAGCAATGCATCAAACACATCGGATTCAGGTAAATTAAATATATTTTTACATAAAATAATGTGTAAATCTAATATAATTTTAAAATAAATTCACTTTTGCCATAGTGAACTATGTACAAACTCAACTTCTTTTTTGTTCCACTTGGAGCAGTAATGTGTTTAATGCAGAGCTACTAATTTTTGAGACTATGTTATACCACACCCACACAGTATTAGTATTAGGACAAAACTTCCTAAAGTTATTTTCTGAAGCCTTCCAAAAACAAATAAATTGCACATGGTTCACTCTGGCAAAAGTAAGATTGTTTTTATTATCATTCAAATATGAAATGTCAAAAAGTAAAAAATAAATAACTTCAATTAAATCAAATGACAAATTTGTAATGTTATTAATAAAAAATATGCAACAACAAAATATTGTCATGTTTGTGTGTGTGTGTAATAAATTTTTATTTAACCAATATTACGATGCATTTTTATGCAAAAATCATAAAAATAAAGCATAATACATACATATTTTTAATCGACTTGATTTAATTAACCAAGAGTCATTATATTTAATAAAATACACTTTAAAATTTACTGTCAATTCAAAAACATTCTACATGCTTTTCATTTAATCTACATTAATTTGTTTTTGATGCTTTGTTCTGATTAAAATGATTATTGAAAATATGTGTTTTTGTAGTGAGTGTGTGTTGGTTTTTACCTTGTGTGAAAAATACTACTTATTCATTTAATTTGTTGATTTCATATACAGAATATGGCGGTGAAAGCCAATGATCACCAAGAAAACGGAAAAAGTGAGATCCAAAGAAATGGAAGAAAAATGTAAGGAAGTTGAACAAAGCCTCAGGAAAAGATTATGTAAATGTTAAAGGGAAAACCATGAAAGCCAAGAAATTTACTGATTACTATTGTACTTGTAAATTTAACTGCACAATTAAGGGTAACTGTAGAAGATAAGGAACACTTATTTAACTTATACTACAATGATTCACAGTCTTGGGAAACTCAAACTGCCATTATTGCTGGCGCTGTTAAGTGTGGCAGTGTCAAAAGGAGGTGTACAGGTGTTGATGAAAGAAAGAAGCAATCTAGCAGGACTTACTATGTACCCTCAACTAAAGGTGACATTAAAGTATGCAAATCCTTGTTCATGAATACTTTGCAAATTGACAGCGAACAAATTCATTGTGCACTGCTCAAGATAAAATAACCAAAACTGATTGATCTCGGAGGAAAACCCATCCCTTACAACAACACTTCTGCTACCACAATTGACCTGATAGAAAAACATATTACAGGCTTCCCCGCAACAAAAAGTCACTACACTCGAACACATACGACCAAAAAATACTTGGACACAAATTTGAACATCAGTTTAATGTATAGAGTTTTTGTAGACTATGTAAAGGAAAATAATCTTTTGGAAAAAATTCTGGGTAAATCTTTGTATGGAAAGGTTTTTAGATGTGACTTTAATTTGAGTTTCAAGCTACCCAGGAGACACATGTCAGACATGTGATACACTTAAAATCCAGATACAAGATGCCACAGAAGAAAGTAATGAAGAAACGCTAAAAATATTTAAAACTAAGCAAGAATTGTATCAAAGGAAAGTCCAAATGGCAAGATCTAGTATGAAAGAAGATGATAATTTAAGCAAAAGTGAACAGGGACCAACAGTATTTTCATTGGATATGCAAAAAGTAATGCTTCTGTCTAAGCTAACCACTGGAGTAGTTTATTACAAGCGACAGATACCATGCTATAATCTAGGAATACACGATTTTGCTACAAGGAATGGTACCATGTATATATCGGATGAGAGTGTGGCTTCTAAGGGAGCACAGGAGGTAGGTTCTTCTATGATAAAATACCTTAAAACTCATGAGCACAAAGACAGTATAATTACCTGGTCCGATTCCGGTAGTGGCCAAAATAGAACATAAAAATGGCTGCCATGTGGATGCACATTGTGCAATCTTCTACTATGAATGTAAAAGAGATGATACAAAAATTTGTTGAACCTAGACATTCTTATCTGCCTAAGGACAGTGATTTTGGCGATATTGAGAAAAAATTGAAGTACCACCCTGAGCTATATGTGCCAGCACAATGATGTTCAATAATTAAAAGTTCCAGAGTGAAGAAGAACCAATTTGAAGTCGTAAATATGAATAAAGAAAACTTTAAATGTACATCTACCTTAGAGGAAAATATGGTAAGCCTAAAGAAAACCGATGCCGGAGAAAAAGTATAATGGCTGAAAGCAAAACAGATGAGATTCAGAAAAGACAATCCTGGAGTTATGGAATTTAAATACAGCCACAGTTCAGTATAGTAAGCTTTCTATCTGTCAGTTTAAATAAAAGGCTTAAAAGAAGACCCATAAATCTGGGTAGTCTGGATCTACCTATTTGGTACCCAGAAGGAAGAAAACTGAATCAAGAAAAAATCAAGGATGCAAAAAGTCTTCAATAATTTAGAAAGTATTGTGAATGTGCAGGAAACTGAAGAAAGTGACAAAGAATCTATAGAGCAGGAATTGATGTAAAGCCTATTGAGAAATTTATGTTTAAACATACCTATGTTTTAATTTTATTGTTTATTTTTGTATCGTATTTTTAGTTTTAAACACATAATCATGTTTATCTGATTTAAATGTTATTATATAACATACTGATAAGTTATAAAGGGAAGATTGTAAGATGATACAATTTTTTTTTAAATAACACATTTTGTTAAAGCTAGTTTTTTGTTCATATTTTTTTAACAGATTAATTTTCTCAACTTATGTGTGGTTAGTGGTTTTTTGTATTTTTAAAAGGTTTCTAAGCCTGGTGTTAGGTTTCTATGTGTAATGTTTTTAAAATCATGGTTAAGTTCTTTTTATGATTGATGACTTCAACAATGTCATTCTTTATAATTTAAATATATTGTTTAATAAGAACAGTTTAAAATAATGAACGACAGATAAGTTGATAATAAAACAAAAGAAAGTAAATAATAAAGAGAATAAATTTAATGTAAACCCAGAAAAGATATATTTTCTTTACTTGATGTATAAAGTAATGATATTAGGCTATTTATGAATAATAAACCGCAATTTATATAGTTTGTCACAAATAAATAATTTTCATATTTTTCTTATGCCAGAGTATCACTGTATGTATGTATGTATCACTGTTAAAAAACATGTCACTTATTTAGAGGTTATAAAATGTGGCTGCAATAAATACACTAGCCCCATGGCTTCTTTGGTGCTGACTGACAGCTCACAGCTGACAGTTAAAAGCTTTGAAAAGTTATTTAGACCAAATTATGTATCCCTACGCCGAACCAAATGACCTGCAAAAACATGTGTTTAGCAGCTGTCACTTCTGACAGTCAACAATTTAGGTAGGCTATATACCTAAATGTTGACTGTCAGAAGTCATCTTTGAGCTGTAAGTTATCATTATAGGCTGTAAAAATATGTAAATAATATATATTAATGGTTTTTTAAAGTTCTAGATATTTCCTAGATTTTTCTAAATCTATTCAACTTTGAAGCTGTTTTTTGAAAAACATTGATTTTGGCTGATAGTTCACTATGGTTTAGGGCCATTCAATTAAAATAAACTAACATTAACAAAAAAAAAAAATAGAGTATTACCTTTGCCAGAGTATCACCATGAACTACTGTGTTTGTAGTTAGTAGTAATGTTACACTTTGGAGAACTTTAACTTCTTCAATGCCAGCCTCCATGAGCACCCACAATGTATCTGTGATATAG
Source organism: Timema poppense (assembly GCA_902141375.1). Lineage (NCBI taxonomy): Eukaryota > Metazoa > Arthropoda > Insecta > Phasmatodea > Timematidae > Timema > Timema poppense. Next base: position 126,649 of record CABFOV010001046.1, read on the forward strand.
CGCGCACCTTTCTGATCTACTGCTTGCTGGCTCATTATCCTTTGAATTACTCCCAGACACATCTGTAAGTAAACATGGTGAAACAATTATCTTTGAGTACTCTAATAATGTGTTGCATATCCATTGTATCCGATCTCAAATAATAGTTTTCAAATTTTTATTCAATCTATTTGCTAACAATAATGTTTTGAGTATCTCTTCTCTTACAAAAGTATCAATCCTTGGGATCACTCTACTAGACCATACATCATACATGTCATTAGATTCCTAGACTACACAGATGAATTCAGCCGTTCAACATTGTGTCAATTATATTAGATCTGAATATCAAACAATCATATCAGGAAGTATTTTTTTTAATACTTCTGTCTCCGGCTGGTTCTATTTATATTGAACACATCCATCCTATTCTTAATAGATAAAATTTGTCCAAGATACTTACTAAAAATGTTTATTTGATTTTAATCATTATGTGGAATTTAATTAATGTTTTACATTCATATGAAATTAGCTTAATCTTTGTGTATTTTTAGTTGTTAATTTAGTGGATTTGTGGATTATTGTATAGGATCTATTTGAACTAAAGCACACTGGTGGTCAGACGGGCAAAGACACCAGAATATTTTTGTCTAGTTTTCTGATTCACAGATCATATCACAGTCATACTGAGAGGGTTTTCCTGGATGATTTTCCACTCTCTCCACACAAATATGGGTGATTTTTTTTCATTAATTCCACCTTGTACGTCTCTCCCCCAATAATATAAATGTGGATAAGATAAACAAAATGTAGCGTGCAAAGCATGGAAAAGTGATTTTGTTGAATGCACCATTTTTTTATTGTTAGTACAAGTAAGAAAAAACTATCACTTTATTTATTAATTACATGTTATGATTAATGATTAGGAACTATATCAGTTAAAGAATTTTATAAGGGGAAAAGGAAGAAGAAAATTGCCAAGGCATTTAGTAGGCCTATTTTTAACATGACGTAAACCATTTATAAAAAAAACTGATAAATTATAATGAACTCATCTAGCACAGCTCCCTAGAGTTCTAAGAATATTAAGTACTCCAATGTAAAAGAAAGTAATGAAGAACAGCTGAAGAAGAAAACTAGGACCAAAAATTATTAGTTTCAGGCCCAATTCTAAGATAAAATGCTTAAAACTAAATTAAGTTATGTTGATTATGATTTCAACTATTAATGTAGGCTAGTTAGATAAATCATATCAAAGACAAAGTATTGTTTATATTTTTTTTATCACTGTATCTTACTACCTGTTCAGGGTATACACTTATATAATAATTACTATAATGGGTTAGGGATGAGAAAGAAAGCATTTTAAAGCTAATCTAGCACATTTTTTTTTTTTTTAAGAAGAGTGGAAAACCATTTAGAAAAAAACACCCTTAATAGACCAAACCATCATTTGAACCCCAATCTTCCCATCTTCAGTAGGTCAGTGTAACATGAGAGTGACGCCTTAAATCATTCGGCCACTAAAGGAGATGTATTAGCATTTAACTAAATCATCAAACAGAAAGTTTAAAACAGTCAAATGTTTAGCAAACACTACTTACACCACAAGGGGTCGTCCATAAAACAAGTAATAGCTTCCTTACTCTTTTTTGACCCTCTCCACCCCTAACCAGTGTAACGTAACTTTTCACATTAAAGGTGAAGGTCATTATTTCATATGGAAGTTTTTGTAACACTAAAAGGACTCAGATTTAATACAATTTTCCAAATCAGAAATTATAAATCATAATATTATTTTTTTCAACATTAGAAAGTAAAAGATCTGTGTTATGTAGGTAGCACTGTGATATACCCACCCTCCCATAATGTAGACATTAGAGCTCCCCCCCTCCCCCTCTAACAGTGTTACGTGGTTTATGGATGACCCCCAAGAAGACAATGTGCTGGAAACTGCTGCTACCAGCCAGATAGCCGTCAAGACAATTGGTTAGCTGTTCCGTTAATTTGTAAAAATTTATTTCACAGACTATTGATATCAATTGTCAAAAATTACTTTGTATTAAAATTAATTTTATATTTCCATGCATTTGTTTAATTTGTGTGAAATGTTGTGAAGTGATAGTTTAATTTAAACAGTGATTATTTGTGGGACTGGTGTGTTAGTGATTAGAGTGTAGCATTTATTGGAAATATATGCTCCAAAAATAGACTCTAAATTCAAGAAACTCACCAAAAGTCCCCCACTGTGCTGCGCCAACTGACTGTTTACCACACGCAAGAATATAGGCGTCCTTCCTCCACAAAAATATTGTTCGTCTGAACGAGGAATAAACATTGAGCCAGTAAAATGCTCTATCCCTCATGGCGGGGTGCGAATGGGTGTGTGGCGAGCATGCGCCATAAGAGTGTAATTCATCGAGAATGTTCATTTTAGCTCTACGCAAGTACATTTTTATCCCCTCCCTCCCATCAATGTGTCTTGTTTTCCTATGTTTGTAGTCACCCCTTATCCCCCTCTCTGAGTTGGTATAATTGTATATATACTTGTGTTGTCCGTGATGTTTTTCACTTCTCTCGGCAGGGCCGTCCCCTTGGACATACCTTGGGTCTCAAAGTACGGAAAAACCTTTTTCGACAATTATAATTTGAAAATGCTAGAAGCGTCGTATCCGGCTTAT
>CABFOV010001047.1:0-57047 GCA_902141375.1 Timema poppense
TACACCTCCCAAACTCCCGTAAAAGTGTTGGAACTAGGCTATTACACTCGAGCTACTTATAATTCCTTCCTTGAGGTGTCGTGGAGGAACTTGACCACTACTAACTGCGGACTGTAGTGGTCAGTGCACCTGTCTACTATCCTAGGGATCATAAGCTCGATTCCCGGATGATACCTTTGGTATTTTCCCCGAAAAGTGAATTACCCAAAAGTCACCAGGGTTTGGTTTATTAGGCTTAAGTTAGGTTTAAGTGTTTCCACTGGCTCCTTCCACTCCCTCATAAATACTACCACCATCACCCCATCTCATCGGGACATGGAAAGAGCCTCCACAGAAAGGATGTACGATTAGTACGTTCGGGTGTCCCCTGAGAATGTACATTATTACTGGCTAATCTTTCTATAAACTGGGCTACGAGTTATGTAACCCTGGCACGCCATATTATTATTGTTATTATTATTATCATCACTTAACTAGGCCTTATCTGAATGTCGACATCCCTGATCTAACAACAGCTCTTGAAAATGTGTCATGAGCGTAGCTGACGACATTTGACGAGAAACGCGAAAAAAAAAAAAATTTGACGAGAAACGCGAAAAAAAAAAAGTCACCACCTTCAATTACAGATGCCCAAGACAAATATACAAGAATTGTTGAGATATACAAATGAAAAAAATTACACTAAATATTACCAATTTTGGTAGAAAAAATGTATTCTCAGTATTTTCTAAAAAAGTCTCTTATTATGAAAATTGAACAACCTCGTAACCACTCTGCTACGGTTACAAGCCTCTGGTTTTCTGCTCCGTATTTTTTTATTCTACCTTTGCACGTCTAGCACCTTCTCTTTAGACAGTAACGTGTCCATTTACACGTAAACATTCGCATAAGAAAACTAACTTTTGCCTCAATAAACCACATAACAATGGCTACCTTAGTATTTAACTTTCCCGTACTTTTGTTGCACTTTAACAGTCTTGTAACGCCGCTATTGTATTGTGTTAAGAGTCATTCTCTCGGTCGTTAAACAGCAGCTTTACACTGGCGCGTTCGTTGATTCAAAGTCACAGGGGGTGTGTGTGATTGCATTGACCGCGTGATATTATGTAGTTAAATAATATAAGCTTGTTTTAAACTGTTACTATTTAATACCTACTTGAAACATTTTAAATTTTTAATTCCATTTTAAAATGTTTGTGATATCATAAATTTAATTTGCTTTATTCTACCTTTTTTTCATTTGCACGATTAACGTCATGTTTATGTGTGTGTTTGTTTTTCAGACAACTTATCTATATTTTTCGTAATATGTACCAGTGTTTCCACACACCGGGAAAACACAGGTATTTTGAAAAATCTAGTATAATACTGGAATATTTGTTACTTTGGGACATTAAACTGATGGCTTAAAATATTAGGTTTTTGGTTGAATGTAAATGTTACTGAATAATTAAAAACACTGATTCAAACGTGTCTTATTACCTCCTAAACAACAGTTGTGAAGCGACAGAAGATGTATTTACCCATCACTCTTAAATCATACTGTAAGCGTAAGTTATATGGCTTCACACTAGTCAGTTTAGTGAAATATTACACTTTAGTGCTCTTTTCTTCAATCTAAGTTTTCTTCGAAAATGGTAAATCCTTTTGGAAAACATAGAAAACACTGGCATAGTAGGGTCCCCAACCGTTCGGAACATTGCTGTAATATAGGTTGATCATTGTGGTGCCAGCTGGTTTGACGCAAACCCGCTTGGCTATTGTTCAGGTTTCACCATCCTGAGGTAATTGACCTATGTATACATTCTGCCCATTTGATTTTGTATGAGGAGTGTGCCCCATTGCCTTTTTATTTTCTATTGGTAAGTGTGCCCCATTGGTAAGAGTCCCTGGGAGAACATTGGTCCTTTGGTTTCGAATCCACCGCTGTCCCATTTCATCGGTTGGTGGCTTCAGCCCCTGAGGTGTGTGGCCAGGATCTTTTCCCATATACATAGAGATCAGGGCCCCTAATTTCGAAACGTGTATGTGGCAAGTCGCTAACATATTGTCTCATCTCGCACACAATCTCGCAAACTCCTGATTTTGAAACGTCCTCGCTGCGAAAACTCACTTCACACGATCGACTAGCGACGTATTTTTCTCGCCAGCCTCATACCGTGCGAGACAGGGTTTGTTTGGCGAGTAAAACATAATAAAACAAGATGGACGCCATTCCCCTCTTCGGTTGCAACCTTCTGAGAGTGATTTTGTTGAAATAAATCTACTATTGTACAGAATAGGTTTATAGAAGTAAAAAATAATATTGCTTTGGACACTTTACTCAATCCTTCAATAAAAATATTTGTTTAGTGTGAAATTATAAACATCGATCTTAATTTTTTCAAGTTTCTTTAGCCGTCAACTTGGCTGAGATGGTAGGTAACATGACATCCTCATTAACTTGAGTTTGCGTGTTCAAATACTGATATCTTGAATTCATTTAATACTATAAAAAAACCTCCCAATTTAAATTATAAATAAAGTTGTATTAATGAGCATATAATCTGTTTTAAATATTCTTTTATAGAAGTATACAAGATATTTGAACCTACGTAGACTACCAAAATATTCTTCTTCAAAAATTAATTTAATGCGATTGGCCCTTTTCTTAAGACGTGGAAATACAGTCTCATGGGAACAAACGGTTATCTTCAAGAATATTTATTGTTTTGCAATTATTATTTTTTTAAACTGTTTATTCAAGAATAGAAGCATGTTGATTAATTTATACTTTTTATATACTCTTTGATTTTAACATTGATCAAATATCAATAAAATTGACATTTTTCAATAGAAAACTGCCGGCTTCATGACAAAAAAAAAAGAAAAAGAAAATGTAACTATTAATAAACATTGATAAATTTCTTAGAATGGGTGTTGAAAATATTAACATAAAAATTTCACTTGTTCTCGAGAAAACTTAGCACCATCTAAGGTTTCCGTGATTCATCTGTTCTTGTTGGTGCGGAAGGATACTTTGGTCGGTTGTGAAGCCATCAAACAAAATAGGTTTAGACTTGAACTCGACAGGGCCTAAACAAGGTAGTATATTAAAAAAGATTTATTTTGAAATTTTGTATGTAGGTGATTATTTAAAAATTAAATTAATGAGATTTATGACATAAAAATGTACATATTTAAAAATAAGGCTAGCCAACCTTATTATTATTATTTTTCGAATATTAAAAACCCGGGCATATTTATATTTTAAAAATAGATGAGAAAATGTATTATTATTATTATTATTATTATTATTATTAGCAACGCGTCTTACTACCCGTTCGGGTTATACGCACTTACGCTAATGTGTAATGGTAGGGTGATTGCGAGATGAAATGGAGGACCTACAATTTAACGTGGGATCCGAACCACGGTGGAGGCCTGGCATTCCCCACATTCACAAGATGTCTTGTCAGAGGTGAAGGAAGGGTTTGGTAATCAGATAAATCAGTGCCTGGACCGAGGATTGAACCCCGGCCGCCAGCATAGAAGTCTGACACCTTACCCCTAGACCGCCAGGTCACCTGATACATAGTTGAAGAAAAATTATGTTTGGATGTACGCGAACAATAAAAGGTTGGATACCAATGAATGAAAGGACCATACAACCTCGAAAATTAATATAATTAGACATTTATATTAGGTGAACAGAATGAACGCTTGTTAAAATTGTGATATAAAATGTTGATGTTCGAATGACTTTAAAGGCATGTTATCGGCGGTGTCAGGCAGGTTAGGACGTTTTGCACTTTATAAAACGAATTGGTTATCATTTAAGATTAGATAACTTTCCAAAGAATATCAAATCTATTTGGTTTATTTCGTTATTTGAAGGTTCTCTCTTAAGTATACAAAAATAAAATAATTTTAAATGTTGGCTTATTATATATTTTCAATCAAAACAAATTTATTTGTATGCCTAACGATGTATTTAAATCATTGTAGTTATATCGTGTATTAATATTGCGCCTATTTTTCTCATGGTTCTCAAATCTTAACAGATTATATCGTCTTTCATGACCTGTTAAAACTATAACGGAAGCACTTTAATAGTTCCCTGCTTGGGATCAACCCACTGAGTACTATTATTGTTTCCCTTTTCTTGAATTATTTCCGAAGTCACCTCGCTACGTCTGGGGTCGGCTTCCCACGACAAACCGGTTTACAATAATACAACCTTTAACATATTCTTAACTTACTTTTACTGTTTTTGTAAAAAACATTTAAAAAAAAGCGGACTTAAGTGTTTGAGCGAAGTTTTCTATCAAATATCTAGTAACATAACAACCAATGTTACACGATTGTAACTTTTATTTTACTATTTTGACGTATGGTAAAATATTTTATTTCAAGCATTGTCTAAAACTTAGTCTTAATATTTAAGAACGCTTTTCAGTAAATGAGTCTCAGGTTCACATGCAATGTTGTTAAAAATTAATTGTAAAATAATTTTAAAAACTTGATATGTACATTAATAAAAGACTTAATGATCATTAAGTTAGTTGTCCTTTTAAACATATCTACCCACTTTTCAAAAATAAAATACCATGGGAATTGAACATTTTCTTGTGAAACTTGACTAAGCAGAAAACTAACTGCATGTGCGTAGTACTGAACTAAATGCAGACATTTTTGTTAGCTAGATTTTTGCCTTCATATCAATGGGGAAACAAACTAGAATTCCTAAGGAAATGTGTCTTAAATATATCAAATTACGTCCGTTTTTATGGAAAGTTCATTATTAGCACCGCGTCTTACTACCCGTTCGGGTTATACGCCTATATGGAAAGTTAAAGATAAATTCTACGCGAATAGAAACCTAAGGAAGAAAGGATATCAGGAATTAATATAACATTATGAGATACTCAATACTTCAATGACACAAGAACCAATAAGAAACACAATTAATAATTAAAGAATCGCTTTTCGTAAAGAATTTGAAGAAAGTAAAAATATCAAAGAAAACCGGGATATCAGTAAACGATGTGTACGTTCCTAGCATACATAATTTTTTATTCTTCATTGCTTAAAAATCTAAGCTCCCTTATAAATTTCATGTGTGACAAGGGATTTCCTTTTTGTAACCACTCTTTGACCCAAAAATACATAATTTTTTTTTTCCTGTGGGAGGCCATAACGCCGAGACTACTATAAATCTTAGGATAACTGTTGTGTGTGTGGGTGTGTGGGTGTGTGTGTGTGTGTGTGGTGAGTACTTCAATTAAGTATTGGCCGTTTATTGATATAATTTAAATTTAGCCTTCTGTTATCTAACTGATCTGCGTATAACCCGAACGAGTAGTAAGACGCGGTGCTAATAATAATAATAATCTAACTGATCGAATGTGTGTCGGGCTCCGATTACCACCCTCCTACCCAGCCAACCGCCCCCTTCCCTCGTGGCCTGCACACCACTCACTGCCTCCCCAATATTCCTAAGTGAGGCGGCACCTTAAAACATTTTCATCAAGATAATCTTGTTCTTGGTGGAGACTGAGCTTAGATTCTCGACCGGTTATCTCAGGAAATAATTTCATACATTATTAGCTTATCATTCTCTCTCCAGGCAAGTGTTAATTTCCTTCATATTCTCCCCATTATTTAACCATAGTCTACCTAGTTTTTAAGTATCTAATAAAATAACCCTAACAGATAATACAGCTTGATAAAGTCTCGCCCCGCGATTTTATGTTTTATGTTAGAAATTAGTGAGATTGGGACTAGCGAAACCATTATACTGTACTATATTTTAAATATACAGCAAAATGTAAAATACAGAAACAGTACTCCTATGTTATTTCTGGCTCGAGCGTAATCTTGTATTTAATCTCCCGGTTAGTTAATCGTGACCTGGGCTTTTAAAAGTTCCTTCCTAAGCTAGGTGTTGAGGGTCATCCATAAAACCCGTAACGTCGTTTCCTTTCCTTTTTTACCTCCTCTTCCTTTTCCCCTCTACAACACCGCCTGATCTATCCCCCCTCCGGCCTGTGTTATGTAACTTTTCACATCAAGAGTGAATGTCATTATTTCATAAGTAAAGGTCGCATTACACGTATCAAGTTGCAGAACCGCTATCTTCCAAAACTGGGGTACCCATTACACACACTCTGATTTCTGACGAATGATCATCTTGCAGCTCATTAAACGGGGGTCGTATTTTATCGTCCACATTTGATATTGCTGGTTTACTTCATCCGAAGATGTCTCGTCAACAAGAGGGTGAAGATTTGTTTCCATAATACGGGTTCTACCAAAGTTTGAAATCTCGGATTGTTGAAAAACGGTGAAAGAAATGTGTGTGTGTGTGTGTGTGTGTGTGTGTGTGTGTGTGTGTGTGTGTGTAGGTGAAATTCAATGTCGAAACGGGACACTGTGTCACGCTGTGACGATCACGCCTGAATTATAAGCTGACGATTTCTGGAATTACATGCGTATGGATGAAGTACACCTACAAGCATATTTTGTCAGTTTCCGCGGTTGGCCAAGCAACGCATGCGCGCGCGGCACAACATGCGAGAAGCTGAAAGAACTGAAATCCGATTACACGGTGCTGCAAGATGATGGGGTATATTTCTGATAAGCACACTGATCTATCTTACAGCGCTTCAACCTGCTACGTCCTATAGGCCTTAGTATGTTTATTTTTATTTAGAACCTTGTCTTACTACCTGTTCATATTATCGCATTGGCGCAGAGGGGTGGGGAAAACTATTTTAAAAAAAAAACCTCAGTACACCCGACCGGGAATCGAATCCCGATATCTTTGTCATCGGCAGTCTAGTCCAACATAAGAGGGACACCTTAGACCATGCGACCACCAAAGGAGGTAATTATGTTTACCAACGGTGAAAACATGACCAATAATATTATGCTTTCAACATTAGAATCTTAAGTATAAGGTCTGTGTTACATAACATCGTGATGTGGCCACCCTCCGCCCACGTAACACCACATTGACACCAAAGCTCCGTTTCCCTATCCCGCATTCAACAGCGTTACGTGACTTATGGATGATCCCCTATTTGCGAGATGAAATGGCCTTTTAAATGTTCGGGGACGTACTTGGAAAGGGAGGGGTGTGATGACTGTAACGTTGCCAACATCGGTGTGACGTCGGTTCTGTTTCGTCGAAAGGCGAGCCTCTCCTCCACCTGTGGCGGTGATCTGTCTCGAGATGGTGACGTCAGATATCATTAATGACGCGACACCAGCGTCAACCTTCCAGGGGGCCGCTTGCGACGCGAATACAAACTTTACTCGCCAGACGTCCTTGCACTGCATAGCATTTTAGATTGGTTTACGGGACACCATCATCATCATCATATAAATTTTAGATAACATGTTCGGCCAATTATAACCATATGTTGAGTGGCATTTTTTTCTGCTATTGAGATGGCCGCTACAAGATCTTTCTACGGGGCGCAGCAACTCACACGTTAGTAAAAATGTAAGTTGTCCCATGATGCTTTGAACAAACTTAAAAACTGTTAATTTTTTAGTGGCTATACAAATAGTTTAGATTTCTGTCAAGATGAATGTTTTCTAATAATAATGATAATTATTGTATTGTTTTATGAAAATAACACACAATGACAAACATTATTTTAATCTAATCAGTTATTTTGAATCAGCTGTCTGCTTGATCTCGCTTCGCAGGTGCGTATTCAGTCTTTTTTTAAAAATTTGATTGGTTCTCTCTCCCACACACATTTAATGTAGAAATGTGGCCAAAACTGAGATTGTCCCCACTAGTGCACGCAGTTTGCACATTTTGTTTGTTTGTTTGGAGCTAATCACGTGACCATATTTCAGTTCTCATGTTTTTCAGCTAACGTGTGAATCTACATTAAGTTAAACGTTTATGTTGCCGTTCGAAAGCGCAAGTTGAGAGTTTTTTTGAAATGTTAAATAAAGTATTTTCAACCAGAAACTAGATCATCTATAAATATTTCAGGAACGTACAGTTAAACGGTATAACGTTTATTGTTCTCGACTGGCCAATAAACCTTTCACCACGTCTTAGGCTACTACCCATTCGGGTGATACGCTTCATTGCTCTCTTAAAGGACTAGTGGCGGTTCTACCGTACGGTAGTTTGCCGTTGTTCATTTTTATAAAACCATTGTACACAATTAAGCAGGTCGTACGAACAACACGCGACACTTGTAGTTTTTTCTGTCACAAGTTACAGTAGAAAAGCAACATTAGGCCTAAAGGCCGGTCGCCCACCAATCTGACAAATACATTCATACAAGAAATTTTGTCCTATGACATCATCTGACATCGAACATATGTCCGATGAAAGTTCGTGCCCTTCTGTCCGATGGGTTTTGTTCGTCTGACAAAACCTTCCCTGAAGCAGGTCCTCCTATTATTACTAAGTTTTTGTTGTGGTTGTTGTTCTTACATTAATCTTATGAGCAATATATCGCTGTGATGCTTTGTGTGAAGGTTCGTAATCTTGTTTTCAATTAACAAACAAAGAAAATTAAAAGTTTCTACACCCATGCGGGTGACATTTTTTGAAATTCTTTTAATCTTTTTCTCAATTTATTTAAAGACACTAAAATGTATCATTCTTTTTACAGAGGCTGCCTCCAACACTTTCTTTGCCTGGCCTCCTCTTCTTCCAATATCAATAAAGAACAACTACTTAAAAGTAAAAGATTTATATCATCTTCACATGACGCCATGACAGTAACTGGGCTTGAATTTTGTCGGCCTTTGTCACATCATTGTCGCTCACTGGGTCTAACAATTTGTCATATGACACCACGGGACTTTTGTCAGATTGGTGGGTGACCGGCTTAACATTGTCGTTGAACAATAGATGCTGTGCGTACTCAGGAGAAAAAAAACCCTTTAAAGGTGCGTATACATTAGAGGCCAATTTGCAGCGAGGCAGGTCGAGAAGTCAAACTACGAGACGTGTGTGCAGCTTTCTTTTCTTTTTTTCTCCCTTCGTATGACATCTCACCGTGAGAGATGCAGTATCTAATTCGGTCACCGTGTGTGTAGACTCTGTCACTCTGTGGGAAAAGAGGATTGTCCAGGAAATACTACTTGGGAGGTTGTCTACACGTCATACCCTCGATGAGATGATGTGATGAGAGTGGTTATGAAGGTGTGGAGTCAGCGGAAATCTTAAACCTAACTTAAGCTAATCTAACCAGACTATGTTGACAATAGGAACAGACCTCCTTTCGGGGAAAATACTTAGGCTACTGCAGGGAATTGAACCTGGGACTTCTAGATCAGTATCCAGGGGTGCTGACCATTTAGGCCAAGTTGCCGGTCGGCATCACTTTGATATACCGACACGAGCTGGCTCAGCCCTGTATTGAATCTCTGTTCGCCGACACAGCCTCGCTTCCATTTTCCCTCTAGACTATAAGTGTATGCACACGCACCTTTAGTGGGTCTGGGCCAAGGATTCCGGGATTGCCATTCGAAAACGAGAATTAATATTAAGACGAGTCCAGTATTTTATTCTAAACAAAAACTGCTCTTCGCTTATAGTTCATCCATCTGCAGTGGCGCAAGAACGTTTTTTATTTGGGGCAAGGATTAATATAATCATATGCTGTTTTAAGGGATAACATTTTTGAGAATTAAAAAGACCATGGTAATGTAATATTTAACGGTCCCATTGTGCATTTTACTCCTTTATTTTAAACATGCCAAACGCTAGAATAAATACATTAGTCTACGTTGCCTCATCGTGGAGCGAAGATAGTTTTTATGCGATGAAGCATTGAAAAACTTCTTCCTACAGTAACCGGTGTAGCTGGTATAACCAAGCCTAAGAGTTTTCAAAATCTCTTCAGTGTGTGCTTCAAGCACATTTTATTATTATTATGTTAATATCTTGCCTTAACAAGATTTTTACATTATCTAAACGTTCTATTTTATTATTTTGAGGGGGTAAAAACTATACTTTTTACCCCCAAAAAGGTTGGTGTGGGGTAAAAATAAACCCTTCCCCCCTACCCACGCTCTTTCCTGCGCTACTGCCATCCACATAGCGGGAACAACACAGAGCAGCAGCATTTCGGCGCTGAACCGAGCGAGCCTCGGGAGTCCTGCGTTTTACCATTCATAGTTTGACTCCATCCTACCATATAGGCAATATCGCTCGTAGCGCGGTGCAGAGGAGTGCGTCTCTCTTATACTTGGGGGAACGGGCTACAGGTTCTTTTTTCAACTGTTTTAATTTGTATTTAAAACATTGGAACTCGATTTTAAATGTTTTTATTTTTATTTAGAACATTGACACTCTATTTTAAATGTTTTTATTTTTATTTAGAACATTGACACTCGATTTTAAATGTTTTTATTTTTATTTAGAACATTGACACTCGATTTTAAATGTTTTTATTTTTATTTATAACATTGAAACTTGGTTTAAATGTTTTTATTTGTAATTAGAACATTTATACTTGATTTGGATGTTTTTGTTTTTATTTAGAACAATGGCATTAGAATTAAATGTTTTAAATTGTATTTAGAACATTGACACTCAATTTATAACATTTAACAAAATGGCTATTAACGAGTAGAACCTAAAGCGTAAGAATGAGTTTTTAGGAAGAGGACTTGCTTTGGTGATCGTATGGTCTAAGCACTAAGGCGTCATCACTCTCTCAGTGGATTGCACTGCTGAGGGCGGGGTATAAATCCCGGTTGGGTGTGCTGAGGTTGATTTGGCACGCAAATGTGGGTGCACTTCCTTAAATTCAACCTTCATCATTCTTAACACACTACCGTAATTAGTAGATAAGTGTATAACCCTATCGGGTAAGAAGACGTGATATAAAAAAAAGGGTAGTTTCATCCGTATCAGCGTGGAGAAAGTAGAAGAAAACTATGATGATAAATTACCCTCAGTGCACCCGGTCTAGATTAGAATCTTGACCTCGCTTTCACAGGAAAGTCGGTCTATTACGATCGTAACCATGGTTGCTTTTTTATTTTTATTTAACGTAAACTTATCTAATATATAAGCATGTTATTTGGAATTTAACTCGTTTTTGAAACTAAAATTAAATTCTCCTTGATTCCTCCATTCTACTCTCTAAAGTGGAGGTGGGGTTTCCAACCTTTTTCAGCTGATGACTACTTGACAAATCATCAAATCTTCCAACCTCCCGCTTCCAAAATCCCCTCTTATGTTTTGAGATAGCTATAGAAAATCTTTTAAATTTTATTTTTCTAGTCGCTTCTTATTTTATACAAAAAAGTCAATTTACCACTGGCAGCATAGTGGTACCCAAAAAAATTAATACTAGTGTGATAGTTGGCACTATTTTGTATTCGTCAGTTCTTAAAGTGCACACCGCAAGTCGATATTCACTTCAAGTGGACATCGCTGAATATATAGTTGTTATGAGAGTCTGTTTGAACAGGGTGTTTACCAATAATCAAAATAGACTTGAATTCATACTTTACTGGAATGTAGTAGGCCTACTTGAATTTTGAATCAGATGCTGTAAAAAAATTAACCCTCTTTCCAATAAGTAAAATGTTAGCTACGACAGTTTCCATCAATTTACATGGAAATTGCAGTTCCGCATAGAGAGAAAGATTAGGCAATTTTTTTAAGAAATTAATTAAAAAGGTTGAAAATATTTGGCCATTAAATGTTAATTTTTGTCTGCATTCTATAAAGTAATTTTGTTTATATCTTTATATAAGTTTCATCTAGTACTAGTTACTGAGTATAACCTTTTTTTAGTTAAATGATTTACGTGAAAGGTAAGTTTTCATTTAGTGTATATAATCTCTGCGTTGCCCGTGACCTTTTTACTTCTTTCCCGGTGTTTTGATAATTAAAAAATGATTCAAAATTGTAAAACTCTGGTCTTCTTCGGCGTGCACACGTTCGTCTACAGCGGCTATTTTTAAATTTCCAGACCTCTTTATGCGGTAGATATCGCCCAAAAGGTCAAGACAAGCACTAAAACTCTTCCTTTTATTAATATATATCGCTTACTTATTTTTATATATTATCTTTATAATTAAATTTTATAGTAAATTGCGTCCTCCAAAAATTCGTATTTTATTTTGCAGTCCATTATTGTATTTAATTTCTCAATGCAGCCTTTTATCCAAAATATTGATCCAGGCCTGGTTTAAATTTTTGAAATACATGATGAAATTGTAATAAGGAAGCAGTATTAAACTATCATTATAGAATTCAATATGAAATATTTAGTGAAATAAAGATATTGAGAAAGAATTTTAGTGAAATTACAAAAAAAAAATCCAATATATCTATATAGATTAATTAAAATAGATAGTTATTGATTAATACATATATGATTTAAGATATCAAAACACAATTAAAAATAACACATCAGAAATGTTTGTAAATGTCACAATATATTAACAAGTAAAAATATTACTATTAATATTAATGACTAGAAGAGTAATGATTGATTGTAATATAATTACTCTTTAAATTATATTACAACCAATCATTACTCTTCTAGTCATTAATATTAATTATCTATATAGTTTAATTATGTTAAATTAATTGTGATATTTTTACTTGTTAATATATTGTGACCTTGACTCACATTTTAAATGTGTTATTTTTAATTTTAATGTTATTGAAACAGGATTATACCTTGTTGTACGGGTCTAATGTTATTGAAACATGAGTGTATCTGGTTGTACGGGGTCTAGTGTTATTGAAACAGGAGTGTACCTTGTTGTACGGGTCTAATATTTAATATTATTGAAACAGTGTACCTTGTTGTACGGGTCTAATATTATTAAAACATGAGTGTATCTGGTTGTACGGGGTCTAGTGTTATTGAAACAGGAGTGTACCTTGTACGGGTCTAATATTATTAAAACATGAGTGTATCTGGTTGTACGGGGTCTAGTGTTATTGAAACAGGAGTGTACCTTGTTGTATGGCTCTAATATTATTAAAACATGAGTGTATCTGGTCGTACGGGGTCTAGTGTTATGGAAACAGGAGTGTACCTTGTTGTACGGGTCTAATTTTCTTGAAACATGAGTGTATCTGGTTATACGGGGTCTAGTGTTATTGAAACATGGGTGCACCTTGTTGTACGGGTCTAATATCATTAAAACATGAGTGTATCTGGTCGTACGGGGTCTAGTGTTATTGAAACATGGGTGTACCTTGTTGTACGGGTCTAATATTATTAAAACAGAGGTGTACCTTGCTGTACGGGTTCTAGTGTTATTGAAACAGGAGTGTACCTTGTTTGCAACGAGACTGTACTTGGATGTCTATCAGTGGAACAAGGGTCGAGCAAAGGCAGAAGTGCTGGTTTTTCTGTCGATAGCAAAAAAAAAAAGAGAACGAACGAACGGAGCAGAGGAAAAGAGAGTGCTTCAAAGAGCATGCGATAGCTTGGGAATTATGAGTGTGGCAGCGGGAAGGGGAAACGTGTAGGCCGTCAGTTTTTATTTATGTATCGGTACCTTTTTGCTACTTAATCCATTTTAAATGTAGGACAATAAAACATTCAGACTACATACTTTTTAATCTTTCACTTTGTGAAAGGGAACTAAATCCTCCGATTTTAATATAGTAAAATGTAGTGTACAACATTTGTATTATTTGAAGTATATAAAGCTTATGTTATTTTGACCAGAGCTGTGGAGTCGGTAAGCTAATCCTTCGACTCCGACATCACTTTACTGTCCGACTCTGACTACTCCCATCAATGCCAAATATATATATTAGTAGGTAATAAAGAATTTACTGTAGTAAAATAATTTTATTATAGTTATTATTATTATTATTAGCACCGCGTCTTACTACCCGTTCGGGTTATACGCACTTACGCTAATGTGTAATGGTAGGGTGATTGTGAGATGAAATAAAGGACCTACAGCTTAACGTGGAATCCGAACCACGGTGGAGGCCTGGAATTCCTCACATTCACAAGATGTCTTGTCAGAGGTGAAGGAAGACATTGGTAATCAGATAAATCTTTGCCGGGACCGAGTATTGAACCCCGGCCGCCAGCATAGAAGTCTGACATCTTACCCCTAGACCGCCAGGTCACCTTTACTATAGTTAATGTATTACTAATTAATATATATTAAAATTGTAAAATACTAAAATGTTAACACAGGACATTTCATCACCACAACGGGAATCATTAGACTATAATTAGTTTCTTAGATCCATAGAACATAAAATATGTATGTCAATAAGACATTCTTCTCATGATACCCATCCATTTGACCTCTTCATTGGTCACCTGATCCATCCGCTATTGTCCTCCAACACCGCATATCGAAACTTACCAAAAATGTATTCTTCAATTTTCCTTATCGTCCATGTTGCAGTTCCATACAAAGCAATGCTTCATAATAATGTAACACTACAACAAATTTTTTCCCCTAATTATAATTTAAAAGTTTTTATTTTGAAGCCGGTGTCGGTACCTTTCTACCTACTCCGACTCCACAGCCCGGATTTGAACCCACCTCGGTGACCAAATAGTCTCTCGCAATATACTAGACTGCCGATGATGAAGAGATCGTGGTTTGAGCCCCAGCTAGGTGTACTAAGAGTGATCCCCCCCCTCTCCTAAGTAGTTTCCCACTCTCCCTCCACGCGAATGCGGGTAAACTTCCTCTAAACTTCNATATATATATACATAGATATATAGATATACCTGTCAATTTCAAGATTACAGGTCCAGGGATTTGGGAAATACGGAATATGGCATTCCCGACTCACTGACCATCAGTGTATCTCCCTAACCCGTGGTCCAGGAATATTGAAATTCAGCATAAAGGCTCCTTTCAGGTCGTGGCCATTCGATAAGAAGAGGTTTTACGAAATTCAACTCCTAAGGGGTGAAACAGGGGCTGGGGCATTGTGATTGTCAAATAAAATTGTTCCTTTTTTCTGTCTCAATAATGTGTTTCTGTAAAAATGTATCTATATTATTTCGTTTATGGTGGAATATTATCTTTTATTCGTAATATTTCTGCAACAATGTATATTATTTCGTTATATTTAAATAAACTAGTGAAAAAGTCTGTGAGTTGCAACGTGTAACTTATTTTATATTGTATTAATTTTTGGATTGGATATTGGAACTTAAGATCTTAGGACTTAAAAATGATTTATTGATTTTGAAAGCGATTTCGGAAATTGATATTACACTTCTTTTCTGTGTGGTTTTTACCCCTTTAAACTTTATACCCTTTATATTTTTATTATTATTACTTTTTGGTATTTTTAACACTTTTCCCCCTATTCCTTATTATCTTGTAGTTTTTTTTCTCTATTACTTAACCTTTAAAAAAATCAGCACTTTGTCTTACTAACCGTTCGGGTTATACGCTTAAGTACTAATTACGCTTATGGGTTAGAAATTGGGAAGGTTGAATTTAGAGGAAATGAACCCGCATTTGCGTGGAGGGAGAGTGGAGAACCATTTAGGGAAACCATCCCCAGTTCACCCGACCTAGGTTTGAACCTCGATTTCCCCGTCCTCGGAAGTCAAGCTCAACACAAAACTAGCGCGTTAGCTAATTACGCCACCGAACCGGTTTATTTAAATGGATTATGTTTTGTGATGTTTGTCCTTTTTGACCTTTTTAACCATTTTACCCTAATCTATTTATTTCTACCGTAATAAGCCGAGTACTTCATGTAAAAAGGTGCAAAAAGATCAAAAAGTAAGTATAATTCACTTTAAAAAGGATTAAAAAAAAGTTAAGTGAAAAAGGGTAAAACGGGCAAAACGGCTATAATAGAATAAGGGGGAAAAATACTAAAAGAATAAAACAGGAGCATTTATTAAAGGTTATAAAGGGAAAATAATGCAAAAAGGGTAGACGGGGTAGAAGGGCTAACTTAAAAAACGTGGCAAAAAAATTTTTAAATGTTGATTTTTTTCAGCCCCTTTTTACCTGAAAATAATACTACATTTTCTCCTGTTTTCCTTTTTACACTCAAACCTTTATACTGACGGTACTTTTTTTTACTTTTTGATCAGTTACTTTTTACCCAAGTTAAAATTTAATGTAAGCTTATCATTCCTATACCTTAAATATAGTATAAATAATATATTGACTCTAGATGAGTATTTGAACAACTCTTGAAGTATGTTGGGATTATTATTAATAAGAAAATAAATGCTCAATTTTATTTAACTTGAAAGGTTGCGTATTACATTTCACGTTACTGTACAAAGGTTGCGTAATACCTTCCATGTTGTTATAATAATAATATTAGCACCGCGTCTTACTACCCGTTCGGGTTATATGATTTTAAGTACTAATTACGCTAATGGATTAGGAATTGGTAAGGTTGAATTAGAGGAAGTGAACCCGCATTTGCGTGGAGGTAGAGTGGAAAACCATTTAGGAAAAACCACTCTCAGTTTACCCGACTGAGATTCGAACCTCGATCTCCCCGTCCTCAGCAGTCGAGCTCAACACTACTAGCGTGTTAGCCAACTACGCCACCGAGGCGGGTCATGTTGTTTTAGAAAGGCTGCCTAGTGCCCTATGCGTTATTGTACATTGGTTGCATAGTGCCTTGCACATTGCTGTAGAAAGGCTGCTTAGTGCTTTACACGTTACTGTCGAAAGGTTGCGTAGTACCTTTCATGTAACTGTAGAAAGGTTGTCTAGTGTCTTACACGTTTCTTTAGAAAGGTTGCCTAATGCCTTATACGTTACAGTAGAAAGGAAGTACCTTTCATGTAACTGTAGAAAGGTTTCGTAGTGCCTTACACGATACTGTAGAAAGGTTTCGTAGTGCCTTACACGATACTGTATAAAGGTTGCGCAGTGCCTTACACGCTACTGTAGAAAGGTTGCGCAGTATCTTACGCGTTACTGTAAAAAGGTTGCGTAGTACCTTTCATGTAACTGTAGAAAGGTTTCGTAGTGCCTTACACGCTACTGTAGAAAGGTTGCGCAGTGCCTTACACGCTACTGTAGAAAGGTTGCCTTACACGATACTGTAGAAA
Organism: Timema poppense; assembly: GCA_902141375.1. Classification (NCBI taxonomy): domain Eukaryota; kingdom Metazoa; phylum Arthropoda; class Insecta; order Phasmatodea; family Timematidae; genus Timema; species Timema poppense. The sequence continues at coordinate 17,028 of CABFOV010001047.1, forward strand.
GGTTGTCTAGTGCCTTACACGATACTGTAGAAAGGTTGTCTAGTTCCTTACACGCTACTGTAGAAAGGTTGCGCAGTGCCTTACACGATACTGTAGAAAGGTTGCGCAGTGCCTTACATGATACTGTAGAAAGGTTGTCTAGTGCCTTACACGCTACTGTAGAAAGGTTGCCTTACACGTTACTGTAGAAAGGTTGCCTAGTGCCTTACACGTTGCTGTAGAAAGGTTGCCCAGTCCCTTACGCGTTACTGTAGAAAGGTTGCTTAGTGTCTTACACGTTTCTTTAGAAAGGTTGCCCAGTCCCTTACGCGTTACTGTAGAAAGGTTGCTTAGTGTCTCCCACGTTACAGTAAACCAACATGACACGCTATAAAAGTCCTCTAGATCTCTCTGCCATCGATTCAGAAGCTTGTGACAGGCAGACGGCCAGTAGAGGAAGCGAGTGGGCCACTGGAATGATAGTAGCTTCGCCTGGAATCCGCTGGTCCAACCTTGTTTTATTCGCAGGAATGAGGGTCGGCCTTCACGGATGTGTAATCTGTCTGTCTTTATTACGAGGGGTGGGCGAGAGAGAAGGCCAGGTAATCTTCAAGTTGTAATCAACGGCACCATTTATTAATTTGTATATCTTTTAGGCGCCGTATTCATATCTTTTACGGTCTTTTTTCTAGTGGGCTGAGCCTAATTGTTAATTTAGTTTAGGATTTGAAAATCTTCGCTTGAACATATTTTGCGAGTCTTCTGTGCAGCATATCCATACTCGCCTAGGTGGGCGCTGATACTAATTTACTCGTGTTTGCCAGTGACGGGGAGGTCGGGGTTATAATCCCAGTTTGGTGCACTGGGGGTGTTTTTTCCCTAAATGGTTTCCTACACTTATTCCATGTAAAAGCGGCCACGGTTTCTCTACGCTATTTCTTACTCGTCCCTACCCCATTTGTGTGAGTATAAATGCTTATCTGGCCGCTAGAAACTCTATTATATATTTACTATAACTTATTCAAACTTCGAGGCGTGCGATATGCAGCTGTAACGTTTGATATATATTATCAATATATATAAATAGTAAAATGTTTCAAGGTTGGCTGCAAGAAAAATGTATTTTTTTTAAGGTCAATATTTATGAAAATTGTACTCTAGTAAGACTCAGTGTAAAATAATTTGTATATCAATTTGTATCCGGGAGGGATTACAGATAACTCACATACATTGTGTGTGCGTCCGTCTAATGGCTGAGTAGTAAATATATCTTAGGATTGTTTTAAATCAGTTACTTACATATTTGGTGGACCTTCAAACGGAAGTTATGCGTACCGGGAGACCACCGGCCCCTGCGAGCAGGGCTAGGAGGGAAGAGGGTGTTGAAAATTATGTAGAAAAAACACAGTATTTTAAACCATTTCATTTTATGACTATAAGCATAAGACTAGAAGTAATATACAAAATGAATTGTTAAAAACAAAATATCATATAATTACTACATTTTCAAGAAAATATCTTATATTCCAAAGCATATGTATCTATATACAATATATTTTAAATCATAATCGACTATGAAATAAGTTATGAGCCTACTATTTTCCCGAAGTTATTATGTCGATTTTAGTGATTTATTCTTGAAAAGAGTTCCAGGAAGTGTACTCGTCCCCCCCACTAGAAAGTTCCACAAGGAATGTTGAAAGTTTTTCAGCCATGAATGTATTTAAAAATAAACGTTCCAGCGTCTCTTATCTTCTATAAAGCTGTTTTCACCTCGTTGACGACTACGCTCCAATTTTGATATTAAGGGCTTTTTATAAAATACCAACTTTTATCCTGTAAACATTATAAATATTTTTAATTTACGTATACGTAAAAGTATATCTAATTACTTATCCATTCTTAAGGAAATCGGAGTATACATAGGATACTTAAAATTTCCCTTAGGCCGCTTGAGATTTTGTGGCCAATTCGCGGTCGCCATAAAAAAAAACGCGACCAACCTAGCTTAGATAGTCGCTGCCAATTGAATGTGTACAGTCAGTCGCGCAATGAACGTGAAGCAAGTGACAGCTGCTATGTGGTACCTCGTTAAGTGATCTCCAACGAGTGACTGAACGGATTGTACTCGCTACTGGCCGCCGCGGCCAAATGCGCGTCGTGCCATTAAATTGGCGGTGACACGATGCGAGTACAGTAGGACCGAACACAATCTAATACTCGTATCGTGTAAACATGTGATCAAACGGTGATTGGACGGCGTTATCCAAGCAGAGTAAGTAAGGTTGGACCTTGATCAACTCTTGCGAGTCAGCTCGGATGCGAGTAGCATTCCAAAATGGCGGCAGAGCGGTGAAAGGAGCTCGTCCCAGGTGGTGGACTGAACGGGGAAAAAGTGATAAAAATTTTATCTTTCAAGCTTGTTTTTGTTAGATCTCACTATTCAATCAAAAATTACTTAATAGTAATTTTAATTCGCATTATTTCATGCTATACCCAAATAAAAGCTATGTGCATATTTCTCTGTACTATCAATATTTAACAAGATATAAACAGCCTCGGTGGCATAGTTGGCTAACGCGTTAGTTTAGTGTTGAGCTAGACTGCCGAGGACTGGAATATTGAGGTTCGAATCTCTGTTGGGTGAACTGGGGGTGTTTTTCCTAAATGGTTTTCCACTCTCCCTCCACGCAAATGTGGATTAACTTCCTCTAAATGCAACCTTCCCAATTCCTAACCCATTAGCGCAATTAGTACGTAAGCGTATAACCTGAACGGGTAGTAAGACACGATACTAAAATAAATAAAACGAGATATAAGAAAATAAACAACAAATTGTTTTTTTGACAACAAATAATTTACTAAACTATTTGAATGCAGAACTTTTCGCCAATCCATATCTCTTATAATTTCTAATATAATCGCAAAAATTCTAACAGTTTTACTAATGCAATTTAATGTAATGTACTATTTATGCTGGTGAGCCCTGAATGAGGAAGGTTGAATTTAGAGGAAGTGTACCCACGTTTGCGTGGAGGGAGTCTGTAAAACAATTTTTTGGGGAAATCCTCAGTACAACCGAACGGGATTCGAACCCCGATCTCCCTGTCATCGCCAATCTAATCTAACACGAGAGTAATGCCTTAGACCATGCGACCACCAAAGCACGTATATTGTTAGTTTATACTTTTCCCTAACAATTTTAATATTACCTATTAATATTAATAATTTTAATATTACCTATTAATATTAATAATTTTAATATTACCTATTAATATTAATAATTTTAATATTACCTATTATGAAAAAATTTCAATCATAAATGACATGCAATTTTATAATCTACACTAATTAGACATGCAATCTTTTTGGGGGAGGGGGGCAGGAGGGGGTAGTTGGTTTATTTTCATTGGGTGGCCCACCATGAAAGTTTTTTCACAAGCCCATTACTGCCTAGTTACTCCTCTGCTAATTTGTCGCGCCTGAAAGTCGATTTACGGGTTCAAATTTTCTCCTTCGCTCTATACGAGCGATTTTTATGAATTTCTAGCTCCTTTATTAACATCCTTGACATCTTCCATACCTTTTAACACGAGATCTTTATAACAATCCGAGTAGCAAAACGTGAAAACCATTTCTCCTGGTAGCTGTCTTTGATCTGGCTCGTACGAGTGAGTATGTTCGGTCTTAGCGTCCTCGTATCGTGTAACTGCGGCTTAAACCCCAATTACTCGGTATAATGCCGGGCTCACTATCAACTCAACGTTAACTTTACGTAAATTATCTCCTCGTGTGTTTAAATGGAAGCGATCACGATGCAGTTAACTTAACGTAAGAGATGTCCTGGGAGGTCTTTTACTTTAAGTGGACGTTACTTGAAGGGTATCATGTGATCTATCAAGCCAATCATTATGTTATTATTATTATTAGCACCGCGTCTTACTACCCGTTCGGGTTATACGCACTTACGCTAATGTGTAATGGTAGGGTGATTGTGAGATGAAATGGAGGACCTACAGTTTAACGTGGAATCCGAACCACGGTGGAGACCTGGCATTCCTCACATTCACAAGATGTCTTGTCAGAGGTGAAGGAAGGGTTTGGTAATCAGATAAATCTGTGCCGGGACCTGGGATTGAACCCCGGCCGCCAGCACAGAAGTCTGACACCTTACCCCTAGACCGCCAGGTCACCGCCAATCATTATGGAAGTGATATCAACAGGGCTATTTAGTAATTAATTTGCTGGTTTTAAGACCAAGGTCTACTCATTAGCGTAAGTTCTAGTGATCAGACATTGAAACAAAATAAATCAACTAAAATAGGAAAGATAAAATTTATCAAAGAAGTTTAGTAATATATATTTATGATATCGATTGAAAACTGTAAACATTCACAGATCGTGACTGTACAACTAGTATAAATCACAGATCATACTCGAGAATGAAGATGTTTGGCTCGAGTTGTTACGTTAAGTTGATCGTGATCCCGGCATAATCTGACTGTCAAGTTTACAATTTAGGAACAATGTTTAAATTATCGGTGAAAAAATGGTACAAATTAATTATAAATGAAACACAATCATCACAAACGATACGCGCTCATTACACATTATTTTTTTAGTACCACGTTTTACTACCCGTTTGGCTTAGACGCCTGTTTAGTAATTACGCTAATAGTTTTATGGAATAGGAAGATATTTATAGGACGTGTATCCGCATTTGCGTGAAGGGATAGTGGAAAACCATTTAACAAACTTCCTTACACCGGACTGCGATCTTTCTGTCATCGGCAGTCAGGTCTACTGCGGGAGTAGCGTCTTAGATCATGTGACCACCGAAGCGGGTCTCATTAAAACTAATACTGGTATCATGTTAATTACAAATTATGTTACAAGTATCATTAGTATTGGAATATTATGGAAGCTTTATCTTAGCTTTCAGAAACCGAGTATACCATATAGTAACAATCAAAAGTTTAGAACCCTTATGGATCCAACAGGTAATCTGATTTCTTTAGAACTCTTTTGATTCATCAGTAACTCTTTGTATACAAACCAACTGAAACTAACAGGAATTTTTATAAAAGAGCATCAGGAGTCAATAGTTATTTATATACAAACCATTTGGATTCAACAAATATTTTTTATTGATTATAAAATTGTCAACACAAAATTTCAAAACTTTTTTTATCTACATCAAAATTTTTAATGGTTATCTTCGTCTTCACGCAAATGCTAATTAGCTACTTTCGTGTCCATACAACAGGACTCTTTCTCCTTAACAACCCTATAGTTTGAGTCGCGTGAAAATGTGACATTAGCTTCTTTAAACTACCTTTTGAACATATTTGTGGAGCTACGAGACTTGGCTTGGTGAAAAAGGACTAAAGATTTTGCATTCCTCTAACAAATAAAGTAATTTTTTATAGGTTCACAACATACAATTTTAAGATCTTTGAGAACTGGCATTTTACGTTCCTCTTTTTACCTTGAGATAAAAAGTGCTATAATTTATCTCTTTCTTTTCTTTATTTTTGACCTGACAAAGGTTGGTTGTAGGTGAGAGACTAAATGGAGTATAATATTTGAACAGAGAAGTAGTTCCAGAAAATGACGCAGACCATTGTGTTTTAAGCCGAATGGCCTGAGAGCGATTCATATTTTCTCGCTGTCTGTAGCGGCCACCTTAATACACAAAACACTTACTTGACTTAAATATTGTTTTCTGCGGCGGATTCGCCCACGGTCGTCCTTCATGGCAGTGGCCGCGTGCGGTCAATACCATCTTGACACTCGACGTCGAGTATTGACCTCTCTTAAAAAATAACTTTGCGTTAAAAAGGTTTCTTTTTTACTTTTTCTACTATCTACCCATCACACCCGCTTCAGTGGTGGCGTGGTCTAAGCAACGCTCTTGCAGTAGTAGACTGGACTGCCGATGACGGGGAGATCAAGGTTTTGATTAAATAATTGATTTGGATAAGGATTCATATCATGATACGGATATAATCACTTTTTGTTCCATCCGTGTTTTAGTTGACTAATTTCAACAAAAAACGTGTATTGGCACATAACTGAAATAATTACATATATTGTCACGCGGAACTTTTTGTTCACATTAGTGAGAACGTTCAGTATGTATAGTATTTTTTATGTAATACTAATAGTTTTTTGCAGCGCACGCGGAGAAAGCATATTTTTAGGCAATGTTTTATGCCTTGTGTAAAACTATCGACATTTTTATGGGGAATAAATTAAATTTCCAAAATAAAATATAGCCTATATTACTCGCTGATAATGTAGCTTTATATTGGTGAAAGAATTTTTAAAATCGGTCCAGTAGTTTTTGAGTTTATCCATTACAAACAAAAAATCAAATCTTTCCTTTTTATAATATTAGTGTGGATTGTCTAGCTAGAAGTAATTTAGGCGATAGGGGGTTAAAAGCGTCATCAAATAAAAGCAGCACAAGATGCCTAGATCAGGGGGTAGAAAACAAAGTAAAATCCTTAGCAATTATATTATTATAACTATTATCACCACAATATTTTTATCGTGATAAATTAAAACAAAATTTGAGTGATATATCACCCTCATAATTAATTACTTTCCGTTTATGTATTGTGAACTATTCACTAAGTAATTATTTTTATTGAATTATCTCTAGTATTGTTTTCTCATGATATTATGATATATATATAAATTAATCTTGTTCTATTGTAATCTCTAATATAGAAAATAAATGTCTTTTTTAATTTGTAAGCTATGTATTTTTTTCAGTGTTAGCCTGTTAGAGAGCCATTGCCTATTGGCTAGCAATTACAAAAAAGAAATTTAAAAATGAAAATTAATGGAATTTTTAGGTTATGTTTTATTATTCAGAAAGCTTTGTCATAATATACAGTGTATCTTAACATGCGAGACCCACTAAAATGGTGGGCAGGAGACACAAAAACAAATAAGTCTATATATGTGTGTGTGTGTCTCATTTTACCTTATTTCCGAACTATAATCATGTCTATACTCCAGTAATGTGGAGCTGCTTAGAATTACAGGAAATTCTCAAAATGAATACCTTCATCCTGAATATAAGTGTGCAATCATCGTGTCGTAGAATATCACGCTATTAGGAATAACCTTTAGAATATAACTAGTCCACAGTTCGAGAGATATCGAGTATAGGATACAAACAGTTTAGTGGAATAACTTGGTTGTAACCTGGAAACAAGATCAATTGGGATAAATGTTGGTATGCACTTTTTAATTGTTTTTGCCTCTCCTGTCCACCGTTGTAGTGGATCACACATGTTACGGTACAGGTATATGTGTGTACAAAACAGTTTTATAGATCTGCTAACCGCCCACGTTCTACGCTTAGTTTATTTACGATTTAATCTAAGCGCTATGGCTGGGAGGGTAACTCAGTGGAAATCACACCACGTGCACCCGGCGGAGATTCGAACAATGAACTCCCCGTAACTGGTATTTCAACCTGACGCCTTAGACTGTGGTACCATATGTGTGGGGTGTGCAACTCTCTGGTCCGGGAATGAGCATGATATGATTGTTGGAGGTATCGCTAGATCTCGCCTCCTGTCATAGAGTGGAGGACAAATGTTGATTTACGAGAGTTGTTAGATTTTTCAGCGGGAGGGAAAGGGGGTGGGGTATACACCTGCCAAAACCCGCTGTCCGCCATCTTGTGGGAACTGAGTGTACTTACGTAATTTCACGAAGGCAAGAGTGCGATCAAGGACAGGAAGACTGGGCGACGTTTCCGTACTGGATTTGGTAAATATCGACTACTACCTTGAGAACTTTCATGGTGACTTTTAAGTTAAACAGAGACTTATAGCTGTCATAAGGTCGTGTTTGTAAATTGTTTGTAGCGCAGGTCATAGTTTTCAGTGATGTTTTAAGTGCAGATGCATGCTCAGGAGATATGCCGGTAGACCCCATTTTCACAGGAAAATACTTTGTCTGACAGCTTTATTATTATTATTAGCGCTTTTACTAACCGTTCGGGTTATACGCACTTACGCTAATTTGTAATAGTGGGGTGGTTGTGAGATGAAATGGAGGACCTACAGTTTAACGTGGAATCCTAACCACGGTGGAGGCCTGGCATTCCTCACATTCACAAGTATGTGATTAATACAGGTCTTGTCTGAGGTGAAGGAAAGATAAATCTGTGCTGGGGCCGAAGATTGAAACCCGGACCTCCGGCACAGAAGTCTGACACCTTACCCCTAGACCGCTAGGTCACCTCTGACAGCTATAAAGGTTATATCATTTTCCGCCTATTAATAATAATTATAGTAAAATGCTATCAATACTGGCCACAAAAAACATGTGCTATTTTTTCTGTCATTTCCTAAGAAAATTGTACTGTAATCATACAATAACAAAATGGAAAAACTATTATTATTTCTTTAAAAAAAAAGAGCAAATAAATAACTTGGTTTTGAAAAAAAAATAGCTTTGAGGAAAGTAGTTTTAGCTAAACATATTTTATATGGGATATGTATTCATGATTCAAAACATTTATGTGGGGTTGTTTAAAAATACACATTTATACATAAACCATTTTCTAAAACTCTTTTTGTTACACCTATCATTCACTAAACAGGAATAAAAACAATTTCCCTGCGAGTGCACGTCGTACGTTTCTGATTATTTCTTGCCATCATTGTTTTGGTACAAATTTATCTACCGAATATGTACGAAAACATCGTCCGTGTGTATGGATCGCGTTTGCCCACCCATGCGCCACAGATTCACTTCCTTGCGAGCGTCGTAAATTTATAACTTTAAAATTGTATTTGTTCCCGTGTTTGTCTAAGATGTAAATGAACAGTTAGTTCGTTGGCCACTACATGGTTTAAAGCGTCGGTCTCACAATCTACTAAGTGGCTGGGGTCGGATACATCAAGGGCATAATTTTGACTTGGCACTCTCAGGGTGATTTCCTACGTGTGTTTCATTGCTTTTCTTTTACAATCCTCTCTCCACGTTAATCTGGGTGCATTTCCCCTTGGTTTTAAGTTGTTTTTTTAGCACCGTGTGTTACTACCCGTTCGAGTTTTACACTTATGTACTAGTTACTTATGATTTTAGGGATTAAGAAGGTTATATTTAGAGGAAGTGTACCCGCACTTTCGTGAAGAGAAAACGAAAAACCATTTTGGAAAAATAACCTCCCTCAGTACACCCGACCGAGATTTGAACCTTGATCTCCCCGTCATTAGCAGTCTAGTCTACTGCGATAGTAGAGCGTTAGAGCTTTGGGCCACTGAAGTGGGTTTGAGGTTGTTAACATCCCTTGTTTTGAAGGTAAAACAATATTAATTTTATCAATTAAGGACGAGATGCTTAACTCAAAGGGAAAGCACTCGTAATCGCTTAAAGTAATAACTATCCTTGTCCACCTTGCCAGCATTTGAACCCCAGATCTCTTTGTCAGTATTCACACCCCTTATTTCGTCTGCCGGTTAAAATGTTGGTCTTCTTCTAAGGCCACTCAGCCACCATTACGTGGTTACACAATCGGAATGAAATGTCCACATTGAGTTGAAAGATCTAGGGGTTGTTATCGGCTAAGCGTATCATTTCCCTGATTTCTCCAAACAATCTCCCGTACGTGTCGACATCAGAACTTGATCGCTTCTGTTATTACTCTCAGTTTCTGTGGCATTGTATGCAAGACCTTCTCTGTAAGGTATTCTCTTGTAAAGTCAATCATCTGACAAAGTATAATTACGACACACTAGCCTGGCATTGTATGCAAGACCTTCTGTAAGGTATTCTCTTGTAAAGTCAACCATCTGACAAAGTATAATTACGGCACACTAGCCTTCTCAAGGCTGAAAGCTGATCTGCGACCATTCTTGCAGCTAACTAAGCGGCGCGGCGCGGCGCTACCCACGCGACAGTTGCCTTATGTCAAATGTTCGCCTCTTCGCGAACTACTCGCCAAACTGTTCGGTCGAAAATGACATGCTCACTTCTACACACATACGCCTATTTGTCGAATCTAGGAAGTCAATTTTGCTGTCGGGGTCGGTGAACATACGTGCTTAATAAAGCAGTTTCCAGACTAGCGAGCCGAGCCTCGTTAACGTTGGTTAAATGGGTCCGTCGGAAAGCTTGCAGCAACCAATGAATGTCGGTATTTCGATGAACATCAAAGGATGATACGAGGCTCAGCTCAAAACACACTGGACGGCGCTGAGAGCCGACCCTTGAGCCGAACCATTTGCAACTTTAAATAATTTTTTTATTTTTAATTAACCTTCCGTCACACGTGCTTGAAATATTAGCTGAGCAGTTGAAGTGTTGTAAATTCTACTACACCTTGAAATTTTGTTTGATTTTTTTATATATCAAATACTAGCTACCCATCACATCCGCTTCAGTGGTGGCGTGGTCTAAACAACGCTCTTGCAGTAGACTGGACTGCCGATGACGGGGAGATCAAGGTTTTGATTAAATAATTGATTTGGATAAGGATTCATATCATGATACGGATATAATCACTTTTTGTTCGCATCCGTGTTTTAGTTGACTAATTTCAACAAAAAACGTGTATTGGCACATAACTATAATAATTACATATATTGTCACGCGGAACTTTTTATTCACATTAGTGAGAACGTTCAATATGTATAGTATTTTTTTAAATGTAAAACCAATAGTTTTTGCAGTGCACGCGGAGTTAGCATATTTTTAGGCAATTTTTTATACCTTGTGTAAAACTATCGACATTTTTATGGGTAATAAATTAAATTTTCAAAATAAAATATAGCCTATGTTACTCGCTGATAATGTAGCTTTATATTGGTGAAAGAATTTTTAAAAATCGGTCCAGTAGTTTTTGAGTTTATCCATTACAAACAAATAACAAATCTTTCCTCTTTATAATATTAGTGTGGATTAACTGCGAATTCGTTTTATAATAGGCCGAAGGAAATAAATAAAAACAATTTAATCTTAAAAAATTAGAGAGTATATTAAAAACAATATTTACAGTTACATGATTACTCGCGTGCTGTAAACTGTATAACGATGGTAATACTTTTTCTTTGTGCACCTATTGTGAATTAGTTGTGAGCTTGTCAGATCAATAATTAAAGATTTGGCGGAAAAATTATTTTACTGCAAGCTACTTCCTTGATGGTGACCTGGCGGTCTAGGTGTAAGGTGTCAGACTTCTGTGCTGGCGGCCGGGGTTCAATCCTCGGTCGTGGCAAAGATTTATCTGATTACCAAACCCTTCCTTCACCTCTGACTAGACATCTTGTGAATGTGGGGAATGCCAGGCCTCCACCGTGGTTCGGATTCCACGTTAAACTGTAGGTCCTCCATTTCATCTCACAATCACCCTACCATTACACATTAGCGTAAGTGCGTATAACCCGAACGGGTAGTAAGACGCGGTGCTGATAATAATAATACTTCCTTGATTAAAGCTGTATTTTTTAATAATATTCATTATCATAACTATACATTTTTAGGACATATTTAGGTCATTGGTATTTTTAAATCTAATCCAGAAATTCTGAAGGAGGCATTTAAAGAATGTTGCCCGGATTTGCATGGAGAGAGGCTGGACATTTATATATATATATAAGAAAAATCCACCCAATTATAACGACCGGGGATTTAAAACCAAACTTCCCCATCGTTGTCGAACTGGGCAAGACGGACTCCAGACCCTGCATCGCAATGATTTACCCTAGTTTTGATCGACTAAACACACGGCAACTATAAATCCCAACACATGTGTGTCGAAATCAACGCACCATTCCGCTATAATGCGAATGACCTTGAGCAACTCTACAGCCCACGTCAGACTAGAGCGAAGTCGAACGAGTCAGCTGCGTCTCGTGCTGATTGTAGAAAGTTATGCCCCATGTACACAAAAGGCGGTTTCATACCACATTCTGTAGCGAAACAATTATTATGACAGCTATCACGAAATAGGCAGCAGCTACTAGGGAAAATACTATGTGCATTCTACACGCTCATTGTGTTCTGTTCATGCATCCTTGTATCGAATGGTGTGACGTCACTCTCGTGTTAGACCGGTCTGCTGATGACGGGGGTATTGGGGTTTGAATCCCGGTCGGGTCTACTAAGGCTGGTTTTTCCGCGCAAATTTGGGTATATTATCTTTAAAATACCTCCTTCCTCGACCCTACCTCATTGAAGTTATTGTCATATGTGCGGGTAGTAAGACGCAGTGATAATGAAAACTGGTTTAAGCACTCCATTTCACTACTCGTTCAGTTTGTATGCATGTTTACTAATTAGGTTAATGTGCTAGAGTTGAGAGGTTGAATTAATATTAAATATACCCACGTTTGCGTGGAGGTGGAGTGTAAAACCATTTAGGGTGGGGAAACCCGACCGGTTTTGAGTCCCGACCTCCTGGTCATTTAAGAATAATTAAAGTTACTATCAAATGTATGCATATTTATTTTCAGAAAAATTCTATATTTGTACTAAGTTTACTCTTTATTTTGAAAAACTTGTTTTAAAACAAATCTATTTCATTTCCTTTTTCTTTCTTGGCCTCTTGAATAGTTATTGTGATCGTAAAAAAAAAAAAATANAATAGAAACCGAGTTTTTATAAATGTCGACGTTTCATGACTCCCTGAAACAAAAAAAAAAGTTATTTTCACGATTCCTTGTATATCGGCCTAAACCTGAAACCATTTTATCGATCAGGCTAAACTTGATAAGTAGTGTTTTCATAATGGAGCTTTTGGAATTAAAATCCAACCCTAAAATTAAGGGTAGTTTACTGAAGGACAAAATGAGAAAAAATATATTTTTTCTCAAAATCCGCTCAAACGATTTTAATTGAAATTAGTATCTAGGCACTGTTTCACATCACAAACAAAATTGGAGTTTTTATTCTCCAATGAAAATAATTTTGAAGATAATTTACATAAGCAGAAATAACCTACTTTAATCATATTATGCTCTGTGAATTCTTCGATGATCGATTAATCTCGAAAAATCTTTGCCCACCTCGTTCACCAGACTTGACTTCTCCAGATTTATTTTTGAAAGGTTTTCTTAAGGAGACAGTGTAACCCAACAACCCTATAAAGGTAGGATTCCCTCGGCTTGACTTGCGACCCAGACGCGCTGTGGTGAGTCGCAGACGTGCGGTGGTGAGTCGTAGACGTGCGGTGGTGAGTCGTAGACGCGCTGTGGTGAGTCGCAGACGTGCGGTGGTGAGTCGTAGACGCGCTGTGGCGAGTCGCAGACGTGCGGTGGTGAGTCGAAGACGCGCTGTGGTGAGTCGAAGACGCGCTGTGGTGAGTCGCAGACGCACTGTGGTGAGTCGTAGACGCGCGGTGGTGAGTCGCAGACGCGGGATAAAGTGTTTCCCTAGATGCGTCTCTTGGTCGCTAGTCGTGGGTAATTTTATGTGTAGTACAGATCGTTCCTCAGTTATCAGAGTTTTTCATTTGTGTTTTATTTAATGTTCCGTGTTATTTTGTTATTTTGGAATAGTATCGATAAAAAATACTGAGTTGATCGACCAACTATTACTGAGCTCTCTTTCCGTGTGTTGTCCTTCGCATCTTGGTCCCGATACACTGGCGAATATATGTCAAAAATTGAGGTGTGATTTGCCATCTCTTCAATTCAATTTTCGTCCTCTTCTATTGAGAAATCTTCGACCATTTTCAAAACCAGCCAAACACAAAACTGAAAACAACTTTACTAAAACACGCGCTTGATCGGAGGTGCGTCTGCTCTCGAAGCAGTGTGGACGCAGACGCAATGTAGAGACGCTGGACGCACGCTCTGGTCGTCAGTCGCAATCGCCTCGGAGGAACTGGCCACATAACAATCTCTGGACGCAGGCGCGAGATGCACCGAGGGAATCCTACCTTAACGCTGCAGGGCTTTAGAAAAAACATCGACAGATCCGTGAAAGTTAGATATCCCAGTTGGAGTACTGAAAAAAAGCGTCAACAAAGATGTGAATGTGTCTCTCTTACTGAGCTGGAGGACAAATCCAGCACCTTTTATAAAGGTTAGTAAAGGTTTAATTGCAAAATATTTCCAGTGTACAACATGTATTGAATTTAAATACATACACCTTTTAAATCAAAGTTCGGGTACTTTTGAATCATTCTGTATAATTTTACTACGGTATTTTATTTTATAATTCTAGTAAAATTTAGGGGGAAAAAACCTATTTAAGTGTTCAAACTTTTGTTTCAATTAGAAATTGAACATTTGAATCGTTGAATCCTTCATTAATTTATCAATCTAATATTTGGTTAATACATTTTTAATTGCTATAGCAGTTTGAGAATTAATTTAGTCATGTAAACCTATTATGTTTAACATATTCTTTAAGTTTAATATTCAAATTTGAGATTATTAGGTAAAATTAAAATTAGGGTTTGAGATCGGGATTTGTAAAACAATAAATTCTAACAATATCCATTTAAGATTTAAATGTATGTAATAGGGATTCTCCCCGTCTCCTTACCTTACTCCACCCCGTATCAACCCCACCAACGGAAACGTCAACTAAAATAATAATACTAATACTTTGTTAATCTGGATTGCTAGTGATGTCGATGTTCGAATTACGTCCAGATGTATTTGGTTGTCTTTACTTACCCCTTTCCACAAAAAACATGTATGCATTTCCTTTAAACAACCCTCTTCATCCCTAGCCCATGAATCAAATAACCCTTATATTAAACGTACTACCCGCCTCGGTGGTGTAGTTGGCTAACGCGCTAGTCGTGTTAAGCTCGACTGCTGAGGACGGGGAGATCGAGGTTCGAATCTCGGTCGGGTGAACTTGGGGTGGTTATTCCTAAATGGTTTTCCACTTTCCCTCCACGCAAATGCGGGTTCACTTTCTCTAATTCAACCTCCCCAATTCCTAATTCATTAACGTAATTAGTACTTAAAGCGTATAACCCGAACGGTTAGTAAAACGCGGCGCTAAATAATTATTATAATAATATTAAACGTACTAATGGAAAAAAGTAATTGCATCTACGAATATTTCTGGAAGAAGCATATTATTTAGGTATGTAAACAGAAGCGTGCACATTCATTATTAAATACCTTTTTTTACGCGTGAGTTTTTGTGACGAGTGCTTTCTTTTAGTGTCACAGCATAGCATTATCGGTACATTCATTCGTTCTCAAAAAGTTTCCTCTTTAGCCTGAATCTTGTTTCGTATACACACACAGTCCAATGAATTTCACAGGGAGGCAGCTGAAAAGTTGTTTTAATAGCACCGCGTCTTACTATCCATTTGGGAAATATGTTTGTTGAGTTTATAGGAAGTGTACCCCCATTTGCATGGTGAGATAGAATGGAAACCCATTACACCCGACCAGGCTCTTAACCACGATCTCCTCCGTCGTTGAAAGTCTGCTCTTTTGTGAGAGTAGTGCCTTAGACCATGCGGTCACCGAAGCGGGTCCTAGAAATTTCACTATATCTACTATCATGTATTCTTATTATTATTAGCACCGCGTCCTACTACCCGTTCGGGTTATACGCACTTACGCTAATGTGTAATGGTAGGGTGATTGGGAGATGAAATGGAGGAACTACCGTTTAACGTGGAATCCGAACCACGATGGAGGCCTGGCATTCCCCACATTCACAAGATGTCTTGTCAGAGGTGAAGGGAGGGTTTGTAATCAGATAAATCTTTGCCGGGACCAAGGATTGAACCCCGGCCGCCAGTACAGAAGTCTGACACCTTACTCCTAGACCACCAGGTCACCATCATGTATTCATACGCCAAACCATGTAGTATGCAGCTGTCACTTTTGATAGATATCATCACTATCAATGAAATAACATTAATAATATTATAGTAAAATGTTAACACCATTGACCACAAACAATGTTTTATTTATTTTCTCTTAACCATCCTGATTACCAAACCCTTCCTTCACCTCTGACAAGACATCTTGTGAATGTGGGGAATGCCAGGCCTCCACCGTGGTTCGGAATCCCACGTTAAACTGTAGGTCTTCCATTTCATCTCTCAATCACACTAACATTACATATTAGCGTAAGTGCGTACAACCCGAACGGGTATTAAGACGCGGTAATAATAATAATCTTAACCATCCTTCCTATGAAACTTTGACTAAAGCTACGGAATACATATCGAGGTAGCCGTTCCATGTAAAATGTTGAATTTACTTTCGCTTCTTGTTCTCTGACTTGTAGCGTGGTCTCCGGAGTGACGCTGCCACCACAACGAAACGAAATAACGCTAGCTGTCGAGATACGTAGTTAACCCTGTTCGTGTGTGCGTGCGCGCGCACTTTGCAGCTGAAATACAGTACACTTTTCCTAGGAAAGGCTTTATCTGACAGATAAAATATTACTAAACTTACTTCCACGTATCCTTACGTTACGTCATGTGATAGGCAGCTGTCACTTTTGATAGATACCTCTGAAATAACAATAGTAAAATAATGAAATATTGTAAATTTGGACGGAAAATAGTGTTTGTATTTTACAAAATGTCCTTCCTATAAAAATTGCTCTATGTTGTTTCAACTTTCTCTAACTATAGAAGTAGAGGAACAATAGCGCTAAATGCCATATCATATATGCTTTAAGTCGTGTAGCAGAATTATGTTTATGCTTTACTCTGATTTTGATAGGAAGGTTCTAGAAGGCCTTATTTCATACCAAAAACCTACTGTAAAGTAGTATTTTGGTAGGATAAACGGCCTTCTAAAACAAACTTACTACCACCGTTCTGCAAGGCCTTTTATCCTCACAATCTATTATACTGAAGGAATCTTGTACGAAATAAAGTCTGACTAGACTGCTGATGGCTGAGAAATCAGTGTTCAAATCCCGTTTGGGTTTACTGTAAGAGGTTCTTTTTCCACTCTTCCCCCCACGCAAATGCGGATACACTTCCTCTTAATTGAACTTTACTCATCCTGAACCCATTAGCGTAATTAGTACAAAGGGATACAACCCGAATTGGTAGTAAGACGCGGTGACAAAGAAAAACACATTTAGGAAACTACACTTTAATTCATCCCGTTAGGATTCAAACTCTGACCTTCCTATCACGGGTACATTATACAATATGACTGACTCCTTTATCTGCGGCCCTCTGGCGTGGGTGACTATGTATAGATTGCGAACTTAATATATTGTTAATTAATGAATACATATTACACTATTACACAAGAAGGGTATCAATGAGGAGACGCTATGCTAACGGTCTAGGGATATGGAAGTTGGAATTTAGAGAAAATGTTCCCGCATTTACATGGAGGTAAAGTGGGGAAACTGTTTGAAAGAAACACCCTTAGTATGCATGGCGTGAATTCAAACCAAACTAATCGAGCTTGACGGTAAGTCCACGGGCTGTGGGCTGGTAAAAGTTATATATATATGAAATTATTATTATTTTGATTACATTTTAAGTAAGTTTTAAGTTGTTAAAGTAAAATTTCATTTGATTATGAAAACACAATTTTAAGGAAAATATGTTTGCTTTAATCGATCAGTTTTGATGAATATTAACTATTGGATTTTATCTATAATACTTTAATACCTACAAAATAGGATATATTATTATTATTATTATTATTATTATTATTATTATTATTATTATTATTATTAGCACCACGTCTTACTACACGTTCGGGTTATACGCACTTACGCTAATGTGTAATGGTAGGGTGATTGCGAGATGAAATGGAGGACCTAAAGTTTAACGTGGGATCCGAACCACGGCGGAGGCCTGGCATTCCCCACATTCACAAGTTGTGAAAATAGGATAAAGAATAGGAAAATGTTTTCACTATTGGCCCAAAAAAATGAGTTTGTTTTCTAAAAGGTGTTCGAAATGTTTATTTTAAATAAAATCAAGGTATGGTCTCATAGTAATCCGCCGAGACATTCCTGTCATTGTAAAATACACGTTAAATCCATGTGATATATACTTTTATCTGTATATGTTTCGGACTTTACGTCAGGGTTTTTCAGTCGTTCCCTCTTTTATGGTCCTTTTTATTTTGTGCGAAGAAACATGTCCTTTCAGAGCAAATTCATATTATCTAGCCAAAGGAGTTCAAAAAACAAGGCGTCGGTCATGCGTTTTCAGTACCTGTCCGGGCTATCCTCATATTTTCATTTTAGGGGTGAGATAAGTAGTATTTAGAGGAAACTAACCAACATGTGTTTGGAGAGGGGGAAATCGTTTAGGGAAAGTCACCTGCATTACATCCAGTCCCTGTCAAGTCAAACATGGTGGTTCAAATCACGACTGGATGTGCTGAGGTGTTTTTCCTTTAATATTTTCTCACTCTACCTACACGCATACGCATGTACACTTCATCTACATTATCGCTTTTCCATTAGTGTAAATATGTAGATAGCCCGGATGAGTACTAAGACGTGGCGCAAAAATATGTGATAAAAACCCTGAATAGCGCTAAACACTTACTCTTCTTACTCTAGGTCATATAAAACAATTACTAAGTTAATCGTTTTCATTTAGAGCAAATACTCCTTCCTGTTACCCACTTTGATCAAAATATACATTGTTTGAGATGGAAGTTTACATCACGATCTTTTAAATTTACATATAAAAGGGTATGAACAAAATGCCTAATCCTTTCAAACGGTTTCACGAAATAGAATTTTAATTCAGACCAAATTCTTTTCTTTTCTTGGAAGTTGGGTGTACAACATCTATTTGGTGAAGATTTAATCTAATTCTAAGGGTGACCTGGCGGTCTAGGGGTAAGGTGTCAGACTTCTGTGCTGGCGGCCGGGGTTCAATCCTCGGTCCCGGCATAGATTTATCTGATTACCAGACCCTTCCTTCACCTCTGACAAGACATCTTGTGAATGTGAGGAATGCCAGGCCTCCATCGTGGTTCGGATTCCACGTTAAACTGTAGGTCCTCCATTTCATCTCACAATCACCCTACCATTACACATTAGCGTAAGCAGGGTGTCCAGCGATCTGGAAAACCTGGAAAACAGGGAATTGTCAGGGAATTTGCTTGGTCAGGGAAAAGTCATTGAAAAGTCATGGAATTTTATTAAATTTCTGGAAATCTTACATTTTATCTATAAAAAACCAAATATTTTGATTCACAATAGTCAAAATAACACTTTTCTTCCAGTTAATAACCAGCTGGAATCACTTTCACACCATTTGACTATGTTGAGCAGACTAATATCACTTCTCAAGGTCAACAAGTAAGTTTTGTGTCTTTCCACCTTTCTGCCACTTGTCTTTAGCCAAAGTTGAGTCATGGATATTCATATGTACAACATTTGATTAGGCCTAGATTTTATGTATAAGGCGCTAAGAATGACTCTGTCCCAAAACTATCTTAAATCGTTCTTGATTGAGGCAATCTTTTAATGACTCAATACAATTTTACTGAAATCTATTTTTAACTTAGAATAGTCCATTTCCCCGGAGGCAGAAATCGTTTAATCCCTTTATTGAGTGACACAATTTCAGAATGTATATGTATCTAGGAAAAAAAACACTATTTAATCTGTGAGCTTAAAAAAATATTTTCGTAATATACTTAATATCGATAAATAGTGGTCTGGGAAAATGTAAATTGGGTCTGGAAAACCTGGAAAAGTCAGGGAATTAAAAAATATAGTTTGGCTGTACACCCTGGTAAGTGCGTATAACCCTAACGGGTAGTAAGACGCGATAATAATAATAATAATAATCTAATTCTAAACTATTAATTATGTTTAAGAGGCAGCATAAAAAAGAGTAATGGTTTGACATGTATCCATTAATTCTATTTGTCAACGGCTTAGGGTGGAAATAAGAAATGTAATATTGGAATACAAGTTAAACCTTTTTTTATTATTTCGATACGTACACTCGTTTACATTGAAAGGTATCAATCAAGCAGTCTTCCCTGAAATAAAAGAAAAAATAGGGATTTTTACAAATTATAATTTTTAAAAATCTGGGACATTTTGTGAATCCTCTTGATTGTAAGCCTTTGGCACTGAACCATAAAGGTTTATTTATATCCACCATTGGAACAATAAATAACATTTTGTTGCCATATGTTGCTATTTGTTTCAAAATTATTTAGGAGCACATGTAGACAAGCATAAACTTTTTGTCCCCACTGGAGCCACCCAACTCTAGGAATATTTCATTTTTGTTTTTGGTTGTTTATGGTTCACGTGGCTGCGGGAACAAATTGTATCCACTGGGTCCAACCATTCAGTCAAGATGTGATTCGACGTTGGCGCATGAGCAGTTGCGTCTTAAATTATTTATTTTAAGATCTGAATCGACTTTTCTTTCTTTGAGCCTCTTTTCATATTCCAGGCGACAAAGGGCCAGAAAGGTCGTTTAGCGGAAATAATTAGGGTAAAGCTGGAAATGGTCTTCATAGTTTTATTTCGGGGGTCTAAGTTTTCCCCCTCGAAGACCTCTGCGTTGGCCGCCATTTTAGAAAAACGGAGCAAAATTACATATCTTTTTTGACGATATTGGAGATTATTAAATTCTTTATCAAATCGGTCAAAAGGACTTATTCGCTAAAACCTGTAGTTTCGGAGCAATAGCCACTATAAATGTGGCACCCTCCCACAACAGCTCGAAATATCGGGCCTCGCTCGCCGTATATCGCTGTCAATGTTGAATATTACTCTTAACTCAAATTTTTAACGATAATGTATGCAAATCAATATTTCAAGGCCGTACTCAGGGGTACTTGAAGGGTCCAAACCCCCCTTAAATAATTAGGGTGAATAATGAATTCATTTTCATATTACTCCTTAATACATTGTTTTTGTACTATTAAACTTTCCATATCCAAGCGAACATTTTTGTTGATTGAACAAACATATAAGTCATTCACGAGCTAAGTTTACCTGAATGACAGCTCGAAATGTTACTATAAGTAATCCCTAATATATCACTACGCCAACAGCTGACATCTATCACTTTGGATGACTGTAATGAAAACAGATGGTAATATATTAATGTGATAGTTAACCACAGTAATTTAGGCCAATATTATTTATATATTTATTTGAGGTCGGACACAAAGCCTATTATAGTTGTATTCCCCTTAAAAAAATATTAACACCATTTTCACAAAAACTTCTAACGAACATAGCCTCAAAATGGCGACTGACGAATTTAAACCATATGATTGAACATAACAGTAAACAAATTTTTTACAATGATGCGGACACGCAGTTGATGAAAATATTTGATTCAGTTAAATATTTCAAAATACTATAAAATAATCATAAAATCATTTATTGTATGTAAAAAAATGACAACAATTTTCTCTTTTTCAAGTAAATATGATGCCTGTATTAAAAGGTATTGATGTATGCACTATATTACACAAAATCAGTAACGTTCCAAAACGAAAAATAAGTACTTTTAGTTATGCTTAAAATATTGTTTCGAGTTGTACAAAAAGAAATTTTAAAAAAAATGAAATAGTATGAGAAAACTAAAGTTGACGTTATTTTAAATGTAATATATAACAGGTAATTAAAGATCTTTACATTTATAACAAAACTGTGATCTTTTACAAGTGTTGGCAACCCAAAGCCTAAACATATGATTTTCAAACTGTCATCCAGGTAAAAACCTATCGTGAACGGAATATACTGGCGTGATGGACTATTAGATGAGTCGATGGCAGTCACTATTCCGCAAGAATGTATATATCAAATGATAAGAATAAAAGCCGTCTTAATTAAAAGTTATTATTATTATTAGCACCGCGTCTTACTACCCGTTCGGGTTATACGCACTTACACTAATGTATAATGGTAGGGTGATTGTGAGACGAAATGAAGGACCTACAGTTTAACGTGGAATTTGAACCACGGTGGAGGTTTGGCATTCCCCACATTCACAAATTGTGGTTAATACAATTATTGTCAGAGGTGAAGGAAGGGTATGGTAATCAAATAAATCTGTGCCGGGACTGAGGATTTAACCCCGGAACCCAGCACAGAAGTCCAACACCTTACCTCTAGACCACCAGGTCACCTAATTATAAGTTAAGCTACAAACTTGAAGAAGCTAGCCGTATTTGATGTATCACACGATTACGATTGTGTAGTGGCAATAGGCGAAGACATAAACTTTTTGGTGCTGCTAATAGCCTTATCACCACCTGCAGCAAACATTTACCATATGAAACCAAGCACAGGTAAAACGGATAAGATCATATTTTCCTTGAGCATTTTAAAATTGCCAAACGAAGTAAGAAACAACATCTTGTTTCTACGCGCATTCAGTGTCTGCAACACAGCTTCTGCATTCTTCAGACAGGGGAAATGAAAGGTCGTTAGGTTATTGAAGGAATGCAATACATTGCAGACAATCGTGCAGATTTTCAAGGAGCCAGATACCCATACAGACGGGATTGGCGTGGCAGGACAACATATCATCGCAGCTTTGTATGGAACCAAGACCGATGACAGCTTATCTGATAATCCGAGATTCCAACTATTTTCATCAAAGTCCCTATCAAATAGTTCCTTTAATCTTGCCTCTTTACCACCTACTCAGGCAGCTGCACGTCAATATTCCTTTCGGACGTACCACCAAATACAGTCATGGTGTGACGACTACAAAGCCCGCTAGATCGGGGCTGCAAAAACACCAAACATAGTCGTCTTCCGATTACCTCAACTAAGGATCCAGCTCCACAAACGCTCTTAAAGTCTATATCTTGTTAATCCACAAAAGGGTGTAGAACATCCTGCAGCTGTCGGAAAGTTGGGCTTCGATGTTCCACGATTTGTTACACTTGTCGGGAACAATCGTGCACAAATATCGACGTTTCAAATAACCTGAATTTTGATACAGAAATTGACATAGAATTTGACCATTTTATGTTTGAAGAGACTGAAATATATCACGAATCGGAAACTGACAGCGGGGCGCACAATAGCTACGAGGAAAATAAGACTGAACAAGCAGAATATTTTGATCAACCATCTACTTCTAAACGAAGAAAAATTACTTTAAAAAATCAATGTGGATTAGGCCTACAGGGGATACCATTTTTTTTAAACGCTCCATAAGCTCTACCGTATTGTGGTATGGACACAAATGTTAAAAAGCTGCAAATTGGTTTATAAATATTTATATATTTGCATTAGTTTTCGTTAAAACATATAATTATAGTAATATTAAACATGGACCGCGACATACGGCGAGGGAAGCTCAATATTTCGATCGGTTGCAAGAGAATACCACACTTCTCGCGGCTATTGCTCCGAAACTATAGGTCTTAGCAAATAAGTCCTTTTGAACATTTTTATAGAGAATTTAATTATATCCAATATAGGTATTAACTATTTTCACTTTAAAACTGACATAAACGAAGATATTGGTGAAAAACTGAAATTTAGCTCTATTTTTCCAATATGGTGGCCAACGCAGAGGTTTTTCAAAGGGGGAAACTTAGTATGTTCATCAGACCCCAAAAATAAAGCGATCAAAACACTCTCCAGCTTTCCCCTAAATTATTTCCATCAAAAAATCGCTACCGCCTGGCCTATCAGTCCATTGACGAGCTTTGTTTTAGTCCGCAAGAAATAGCCAATAATCATAGCCGATTAATTTTGAAGTGAATGGAATGATGCACCAGCTCTTTTTCTTAACAATATTTTTGAGTTATTTGTAAAACTGCGAAATCATTTTCTTCATTTTGGTTTTTACTTCTGTTACATCCGCATTAGTTGAGTCAAATAATTTAACCCATACATCGTTTGAAGCATAATATCTGTTTCATCTTAACTTTAACAGGATTGATGAGTTTTAGTGGGGGACGTACTGGAGCGTCATTTGGCCTCACTTTCTGAAATAAGGGTACAATTATTCATATTAGGTTTTTTACTATTTACGATCCTTGAAAACTATCACTAAATAACAGGACAAATGGCAAAAGATCTCCCCGACCCGAGGTGGAGTGCTTTAAATGATTTTGGCCTAAAAATCAAGCCAAATGCTATTTGGCCTTAATATTAAACTTAAAGTAATTTGGCCTAAAGGACTTTAGACTTTTGTGATAGTAATTTTTAGGCCAAATGACTTGGTTTAATTTCTAGGCCAAATTACTTGGTTTAATGTTTAGGTCAAATGACTTGGTTTAATTTTTAGGACAAATGAGTTGGTTTAATTTTAAGGCCAAACGAGTTGGTTTAATTTTTAGGCCAAATGAGTTGGTTTAATTTTTAGGACAAATGAGTTGGTTTAATTTTCAGGACAAATGAGTTGGTTTAATTTTCAGGCCAAATGAGTTGGTTTAATTTTTAGGCCAAATGAGTTTCTTTAATTTTTAGGCCAAATGACTTGGTTTAATTTTTAGGTCAAATGACTTGGTTTAATTTTTAGGCCAAACGAGTTGGTTTAATTTCTAGGCCAAATGAGTTGGTTTAATTTTTAGTCCAAATGAGTTGCTTTAATTTATAGGCAAAATGAGTTGGTTTAATTTTTAATCCAAATGAGTTGCTTTAATTTTTAGGACAAATGAGTTGGTTTAATTTTTAGGACAAATGAGATGGTTTAATTTTCAGGCCAAATGAGTTGGTTTAATTTTCAGGCCAAATGAGTTGGTTTAATTTTTAGGACAAATGAGTTGGTTTAATTTTTAGGACAAATGAGTTGGTTTAATTTTCAGGCCAAATGAGTTGGTTTAATTTTTAGGACAAATGAGTTGGTTTAATTTTTAGGCCAAATGAGTTGGTTTAATTTCTAGGCCAAATGAGTTGCTTTAATTTTTAGGCCAAATGAGTTGGTTTAATTTTTAGGCCAACTGCCACGTCCCCATCACACCAAAGTACATATTGTGCGTGCCTTACAATCTCGCGCAGTCACAACTCATCTTTCATTATTTAGTAGGCTCTACAGAACCAAAGTGTGGGATAAATTAATACTAAAATTTAATTTATGTTATCTTCCATTTAAATCAAACCCAGTCTCTTTGTTGATAGGGAACGTGAGACTACCTGGCGCCCGAACACAATATATTCATATATTTAAATCTAGCTGTGAGATAACTGACGCACGTGAATCCAAGGTTATCGGGTTGGATACGGCCGTGTGCCGTTAGACTCTTTTTATCGATGGGGTTTCGACATTTATATTTTATGGCAGCAGAATTCAATACATATTCGAAACTTCGGTACAATTCCGCTGTACCATTGTGTGACTTGTAAGTACAAACATAATTTCCCTAGAATTATTTTTTTTCTTTCTTTTTTTTCTAAAAAATCTATAATCACACAACTTTATAAATAAATTTAATTTAATTACACAACTTTTTTTTACTAGACAAAGGGAAATATTGAGAGACTCCATTTGCTATGAAATTATTGTTTTTAATTGAGTATAATTAGTTAAAATATAAAACAATTTTAGAAAAAAGATTGAAAATTTTCGAGTATACAAATTTTTCGAGTTTTGTAAATATCTTCCGAGTTGAGTTCGAGCAGCTATTAAATAAAACTTATTGAAATCGAATTTTCGAGTACTCGCATATCCCTAAAAGTTACTCACTTTTCCTTCGGTACCTTAATGTTGTGAAAAAATTGCAAATATGTTCTTATGAAACATAAATAATATTGTTTTAAACATCAGTTCAGACTTCATACTAATCGCTTTTTATGTGAAAAATTGAATTTACTTCCATCCAAGCAGTCTGGAAAAATAGGAAGTCCTGTTAAACACAAATATGATTGTAAGAAAATTGTGGATACTCTTTTAGTAATTCACCATTTACGCTTTTTTACTGGAATCAAGGCGTCCGATACTTTCATGGTAAACGGAGGGTACTTTATCTGTTAACAGAACTAAATAAACAAAATTTAATGGTTTAAGTTGTTATCCTTTACCAAGTTTCCTGTGTATTAATAAATAGGAAAACTTATTTTAGCCAAAAACTTGTTTGAAAATGTTTGACCAATAGTTACAAGAAATTATATTCCCTCGTGGATATTCAAAATCAGCCTAAATAATTAGTGTCGGAAACTCTAGTTCGTTAAGCCAAAGTTACAAATCAAGCGTTGTTGTGGGGGTTGTTTGCCCTTCATAGTGATCTTCCAACCTTCCTCTTTGCAAATGCTCGTGCTGGGCGCTGTTTACTTATTTTAACTAGAGCGATATACAGTTTCTTATATACACTCGCCATCTCTTTCTAGCCTACAGCTTTCCGAGGCCTCAAACCTTTCATTCTTTGCGCTGTAATTTTTTCTACGTGATTTGGTTTCCATTTTATTGCTTGGTTTTTTTAAATTTTTATTTCAGTGAAATAAGCATATTATATATATATATATATATATAATTTTTTTTCTCTGCACCACATCTTACTACCCGTTCGGGTTACACGTTTATGTACTAATTACGCTAATGGTATTAGGTAGGTTATATTTAGAGGACGTATTCCCGCATTTGCGTGAAGGAAGCGTGGAAAACCATGTTGGATTAACCCCCTTCAGTACACCCGGCTGAGATTCGAACCTCGAACTCCTAATCATCGGCAGTCTAGTAAGTCTGCTACGAGAACAACGCCTTAGACCATGCGG
Source organism: Timema poppense (assembly GCA_902141375.1). Taxonomy (NCBI): domain Eukaryota; kingdom Metazoa; phylum Arthropoda; class Insecta; order Phasmatodea; family Timematidae; genus Timema; species Timema poppense. Next base: position 43,623 of record CABFOV010001047.1, read on the forward strand.
TCAGTGGAGCGGGTGATATAAATATCTAAAGCACATTTTAAAATATTTAACTATAAAAGTGTTAGAAAATGCATTAGGCCTATATATTTCATTTTTCATTTATTTCGCGTATTTAACTGGCACTTTCTGAACCGACTGATTATAACACGACTTATTAACTAACCTAAATCTAGATATGCAGTCCATGCTAGGAATCGAACCTGGCACCCTTAGCTCAGTAGACAGACACTGCACCGACTGAGCTAAGTTGTAGGACTATAAGTTTTGTGTTTTACAATTTCAAATGATCTTGATTTATTTGGGTTAGAAAGACAATAAGTCTACAGTGACTGAAGTAATTGTCTTGAACAACGTCAGTAAAGTGCTTGAAATGTACAGCTTTTACTCCAATATATATATATACCTCTTAAAGCATTTAAACTAAAAAGATTTACTTGTGAGAAACTATTTTTTGTTGGACTTTACCAGCGTATACTAGTTACAGAAATAATAGTAGTTCAAATGTTATTTTGAAATAACGTATTATTATTATTATTATTAGCACCGCGTCTTACTACCCGTTCGGCTTATACGCACTTATGCTAATGTGTAATGAAATGGTAGGATGATTGTGAGATGAAATGGAGGACCTACAGCTTAACGTGGAATCCGAACCACGGTGGAGGCCTGGCATTCCATGGCATTCCTCACATTCACAAGTTGTGATTAATACACGTCTTGTCAGAGGTGAAGGAAGGGTTTGGCAATCAGATAAATATGAGGATCGAACCCCGGGCCCCCAGCACTGAAGTCCGACACCTTACCCCTAGACAGTCAGGTCACTTTGAAATAACTATTGGTCTCCCCGTTGAATGTTGGCGTTTTGAAGTGGCAGTGTGAGAATCTCTATTTAAATCCTGCCCGTTCTCGAGCAGGGTTCGCAAACTCACGGCCCGCGAGACACATCTGACCGGCCCGATTTTCTTCAATACTTTAATGTGTTGTCAGATACGTACACAAAAAACTATATTTCTATGTTAGTGTGTATATAATTTTGAATAAGGATAAAACAGAACTATTTTAAATTGTGTTTCTTTTTTCACTTTAAAATTTTGAGTGTAGAATTATTTTTAACTTAAATAACTTATAAAGACTTCTTCGAGTAATTTTCATACTCACATAAACATCTGGGATAATATACATTTTTCAAATATTCTTAATGTAATTACATATATTTTAATATACATATTCGTTTTAAATACATTGCATCAAATAACTAGTAGAAAAAATCTAGTCTCAACCAGATGTATAAAGGGTGTTTTTTTCTAGGTGGTTTTAAACACTCACTTAACTTAAATGCGATTACATTTGATCCAAACCATATCTTCCTCGTCTCTTACGCACTAGAGGAATTAAACTATGCATAGTTCAGACGGTTAGTAAGAAAAAAGTATAATATAATTAGTTCTGTGGCCCGCTCTACTCCCTGAGTTTGTGAATCTGACCCTTGGACTAGTTTGAGTTTGAGACGACTGCTGTAGAGTAATAATCATTTTATCTCATCCCGTATCTGGTTATAATCTTGTTTACATGTACAAAGTTTAGTCGTTCTTACATTTATATAGAAACAAATACACTTGTTCGTTTATAAACTAGAGTATGTTGTATTTGCCGTGACAATGTTGAATATTTTGAAATAGTATATACTATGGAAACAAAACTGTATTATACTAAAACTTACAGCTAGCCTTGACGGTGGTCGAGGCGTTATATCTGCATTACACTTGGTCGACGTTGGTAATAAGGCCAGGGCTTAAATCCTAGCTGAAATTCCTGGAGGGAATTTTTAACGTTAGCATTGTCGGTATCTCGCGTGCATACTGACCTTGAAGTCTTGGTTTTTATTCCCGACAGGGTCGAAGATTTATTATTTATTGGTAATTTTTTGGCTAAGGGACTGAGTGTTTTATTTGTTCTAGTAATGGTTTAGTTTGTAAGTCATGTGCTGATATAATCAGTGTGTTCAGAAAGTTCACACAAAATTTCTATTTTTTTTTATTTCCAAAATAATTCATTGGGCGTGATATTGTAAAGTAATATCGCTTGGTATAGTGGTCAGCGCCACTGGTTCCGGCTTTGATTCCCGGTGGTTCTATAGCTATTTTTCCCGGAAGGGAAACTGTTCCTATGGTCACCATGGTTGGGTTTATTGGGCTTTAGGGTTTAAGATCTCCACTGGCTGTACAGCTTCATAACTACTATCATCACATCATCTCATTTTGGGCATGACGTCCAAGGTGTCTTCTGGGCCACGTTCTGTTCCCACAGGGCGGCTAAAAGTCTTTTATACATTCACACTGACTGAACTAGAAACTTACTACCTCACATGGTCATATATGGCATGCGCTTAGGAAAAAAACTATTGAATGAAAAAACATTCTAGATGACTAATTGAACTCGGGAATCTACCTAGCAAGTACTGATGCGTTTCCTCTTGGAAACCTTTCTCATTCTTCTTACTTGATTGATTATTGATTTAAATTCGTGTAAGTTGCTGCCATCCCCAATGCGGGCCTCAGACCTAAGACGTGTACTACATATGAACATTGGCGAGCAGGGCTTAGCACAAATGAATCGCCCTAATGCTGATGTTATTCTGGGTGGTAAAGGCAGCAAGTAACATCATTCGCGAGCTATTAGTGTTGTGTCGCAACCGTTATACAGGATGGACCACGGAATGACATGAAGAATGAGCAAGTGAACTGCTTGTCTAAAGCTTTATTGACTGATTCTTCATGTCACAATATGGGTGGAAGGAGATTGACCTTCAATTCAGAGTGAGGCGGGCTACTTTTCCGTGGGCCTCCCTGTATTAGTGTAGGCTTGCATTGTGTTTGGTTGTTATCGAACGTTTGATCATCATATTTTAATTGTATTATTTATCTACTATTTATTCATATTTTACTACGTGTGTAATGCCGGTCCAAAGCCAGTTCTAAGTTAGTAATATTAATTATACTGCACAATTATTGAAATATAATTGAAATCAAATTTCAAAAGTCATGCGCTTTGTTTAGCAGCCAACACAGTATACACGCCCAATCGCATTTGATAGTTTTGGAATGTTAAATTAACCTACACTTTACCAACGTTAGGAAGAGTGTGTGACAGCTAGCAAAAGTTACCAAATCTATTTTTATGTATCCATTCGCCAAACCATATGATTTACAAGACCACGTGTTAATTTTTTTGTCGCTTTTGGCAGTCAAAACTTTCACAACCAATCATTTGTTTTAACTACATGTTTCTTTTAGCTGTTTTTACATTTTCTGTTAGCTGTCAGTTACCAGCACTTCTATGGCGAATGAACTCCACCTGTATTTCGCTAGCGGGTAATATCTGGTAACTACGCGCATGTACTGCAATCTAAGAGTGGAACTCTATTGTGTGAAACGCTAATTTGCAATACATGCACGAGAGAATAGTAATAAATTCGACCATTAACATTCTAACAAAACCACAGGCTCACACTCACTTGATAACTTTGCTTTGATTATCATCACTTGTTAAGATTCGTTCTGGTAACTTAGGGGTCATACATAAACCACGTTACGCTTTTTTCTTACCTTTTTGGCTCCCCAGCTCTCACGTAACACCGAGAAGACATTTAGCCTGACCCCTCACCCTGATCAAACCTGTATTAACGGATTTAATACTACTCAGAATCAATTTTAAATCCTGAATATATATGATTTCAAAGAACTTTATAACGAGACTTTATTATTTTTGTTAATGAACAGTAATAAGTATCTTTGTTATGTGTGATGCACCCACCCTCCCCCCTTGTAACACCTTATATACCTTCATTAATGTGGGGTGAGAAGGGGTAAACCACACACAGCGCGCCCAAAGTAGGTTCTTACCTTGAAACAGATAACGTATCGGCCATTTTGATAAAGTAATCGTAATCTCTCCCGGGATTGTCTCCCGGCTAATTCTCAAAGTACAAGACGAACACAACTCGAATCTGAGATTTGGCGCTAATAGATGAAAGGGAAATATGTAAACACTAGCGATGTTAATTATTACTGCTGGTGAGAATAGGCAGCAAAGTTTTAACAACATGTCCGGACAAATCGTATGAGCATAATAGTTGACAAATATGCTGAAGAGTTGACTCGCCTCAGCCAATGCTCTCTATTATTTATGATTGAAAAACATTTCCGTGCGGTTTAGTGTGTGCTGTATATTTATTGCTTATAAAAGGTATGGGGCGAGTAGTAAATATGGTTTGCTGTGATGGTAACAAATAATGTATCGTGCCAGAAATTAATAAACTGTTCTTTCTTTTCCCTCCCCCTCCCCCCCAAGCTATGGTATCACTAGCCCGCGCCCTCCTGTCTTTTTACGCATTAGATCGTGATCTATCCGACACCTTATCTCAGTCGGTAGCGTGTTTGTTTACTGAGCTAAGGGTTTTGGGTTCGCTTTCCGTCTTGGCCGCCAAATTTCTCATTGGGGAAATATATATTTACCCTTTCAAAGTGATGAATCAACGACAGGGGACTGGATGTTGTGCCTGTCCTAGTATTTAGTTATATTATAAGGCATATGAAGTTACAAGTTTAGCAAGCCGTTAGTCTACACTAATATTATAAAGAGGAAATATTTGATTTTTTATTTTTTTGTTTGTAATGGATGAACTCAAAAACTACTGGACCGATTTTAAAAATTCTTTCACCAATATAAAGCTACATTATCAGCGAGTAACATAGGCTATATTTTATTTTGAAAATTTAATTTATTCCTCATAAAAACGTCGATAGTCACTCATATTTTATGGTAGAGTATATGATGATTCTTCAATATGTGTGTTGAAAATAATAATGGGGAGGGGGGGGGGTGTCTAGTGTGAAATATATAGCTTGAATAGAAAACTGATTCAAGGTACAGGCTAGAAACAGTAATAGATATATTCGTATCTAAATCATGGTGTAACCTCACCAGAAGTGCATTCCGTTTATGATGAAAGGTGGCCGGGCTACAGCATAGTAAACAAGGTTTTCTTTAGCGGCGTATGGAATTATACTTCATTCACGGTAGGAGTTTACCTCTGAAAGGTCTTTTTTCCTACCAATATCCTACTATATAATATATTTCTGGTAAGGGAAAAAGGCCTTTCAGAGGTAAACTACCGTGAACGAACTTTACTTACTGGGAAGAACATGAGCGGATATGACAGAGTGTTTGTCTCTAGATTATTTGGCACTCTGGTGGCACAGAGCATTGCCCGGGGTACAGCTATGGAGGTACCCTCTATGAGATGATATTGAATATTGAGGTGACGAGTAGTGGGGTGCTAAACCTAACTCAAGTTTAATTTACCAACTAACGGGTTGGGATAATCCCTCTTAATTGAAAGATACTCAAGGTGCCAGGCGGGAATCGAACCTGGGACACCTAGGTTCGTAGCTAGGTGCACTGACCACTACACCAAGTGGTTGGATACCAATTATGGTAAGTTTGCTATATTTCGGGGTAGAAGAGTACAAGCTACTCCGTTACACTTGGCCGTGTGGAGCTAGAGCAACATAGAACAATAATGTTCAGTCAGTATTTACTATTATAGCTCCATATTTCTCAAAATGGGTGCTATTCCATTTGGAAGCATGACTATGGTTAATGGTGTTGACCACTGGTTGAATCTAAAGTGGGTCTGTTGTGCGGGCTGCATCTCGTGTCACAATCTTGAAACTCCCTTCTAACCAATCAAAAGTAATGGTCGCCCCCATCGCTAACCAATGAGCACTTAACACGGCTTTACTACCCGCGCCGGTGGGTACGTGGTCTAAACTTCAAGCTCATTTAATCTGGTTTGCCAGTGATGGAGATTTCGGGGTTTGAATCCCGGACTGATTTATGATAGTTCCCTTCCTTCCCCCTAAAGTATTTACCACTCTTCCTCCACGCACATGTGGGTACATTTATTCTAAATACTATCGTGCTCGTCCCTACCAGATAAGCGTGTTTAATTTACTTACGTATAACCCGAACTGGTAGGGAGACGCTGTAAAATATAAATAACTTACTGTACATATTAAACACACCTGCTACTTCGACTCGTCCGTGTTTTTATACTAGGGGTCCCGGTTTCGATCCCCGACTGGGACCATGGTTCATTTTCACGAAAGGGAAGCTATCCCAACTAGTAATCATGGTTTAGTTAGTTATGTTTAAGTTAGGTTTGAGTATTTCTACTGGTTTCACACCCTCATACTCGCAATCACCATCTCAGTGGAACCTGACTGATTCTAAATCGTCTAGTTCGAATTTTTCGCCCTGTCCCGTGAATTTTGTATCAAAACAATCTTTAAAAATTGTGGATGATTCGAACTTTGTTTTGGTTAATTCGAACTTTTCGTAAGTTGTAATGTACATTTCAATATTGTTTTCCTACTTTTAGTTGGGGCGCCGTGTTGTTCTATTTTTGTAAACAGGGGAGGCGACGTTGGAATGCGGTCAATACCCTTCTTCACACCCCTCCCCCTCTCTCTCATACGTCTTTGTTTACACGTAAATTTCTGTACTCCATTTGTCAAGGTCGAAACTCTTGAGCGGCTACATGCGCTGTTCTTAGTGATTCTGCCGTAGCGATATTCTTGTGACGTGTGAGTTTATTTTGTTGTTTTTAGTTTAGTACATACTGTACAGTAGTGTGTGTGCGTCCGTGGGTGTGTTGTGATGTCACTGTCCAAGCCACAGTCCTGTAAATCATTAACTTTGGCCGAAAAAGTAGCGGTGATAAAAGAAGTGGAAAAGGAAATTCTTTTCAAGAAACTTATTTGATTCGAATTTTATCCTGTTCCCTTCAAGTTTCTAGTTATTCAGGTTCCACTGTGGTTCATTCGGGCGTCCCCTAGACACCGGTGTATTAATGCTGGCTAATATTTCCACTACTGGGCTACGAGTGATGTACCCCGGATACGTATATATGTGTGTGTGTATTTATGTATATATATAATGTTATAACATTAATGCTAGCGAGAAAATTCATATTTACCAAAAAATCTCTCTTTTGGAGAGTTTTGGCGCAAAAATAAAAATTATAGCAAGAAAACGTATTTCAAGACGACTAATATTTGTTATATTTAATGACTTCTTTATATATATATTTAAGAATTTATGCTTTTTGTTTCACTGATATGGCTTTCCCGAGTAAAAGTTAAATATATTAACACAATAAATTATATATTGACTTATTAACACAATAAAATTATATATTGACTTATCTCTTTAAAATAAGTAAGAACTATCGTTAAAATATTATTTAGAAATACAAAATTTAAATACAATGTGTTTCATAACTATCTCTTACTCTATAGAAATCGACAATATTTTGGATTGTATGCCTTGCTTAGTTTTCACTTGGTTGTTTTAATTTTGTTTCAGTGTTTGGGTGAATGGCCGTCTCTTTTGTAACCGTGCTAACTCCTGCAAGTCTGTAGGTGAGTAAGTTAGCTAGTTTACATGTTGTTTAACATGAAATATTTAAACTATACTTTCTAAATAGTGTCGCCTCAACACATGCATGACCTATAAATAACTTAACGAATGAGAAGGCGACAATTTAACCCGTTCAGGAATGGCAGTGATTACTTTTGGAATTATTTCAATATCTAAAAACCGTGTATTGTATGTAAACTTACCATATTATTTAATTACAAACATCATATGACCACAATGTCCTTTCTTAAAATATAATAAAAAGTCTTATAAATAACAAATTGTCAACACAACACGCACAGCACACCATTGATACTTAACTTTCCCCAATTTTGGCAAATAATGGTCCTATAAATCCCTAAAATCTAGCCTTTTAAACAATCGGGATGTTTTGTCCTCAAATGCTGTTTTGTTTTTTTAATCACCGAGTCTCAATACCCTTTCGGGTTATTTGTATCTCTACAAATTACGCTAACTTGTTTCTTATGAGGAAGGTTGAATTTAGATAAGTATATCCGCATTTGGGTGGAGGGAGAGGGGGAAACGATTTATCAGAAACCACCCGACTGAGATTCGAACCCATTTCCTTGGCATCAACATCCACTCTATTTATAGAGTGACGCCCTAAACCAGCAGCCCACAGCCTTATTTCACTTGCGTACTCATTGTCAGCCCATTTCCATAAGTTGTTGCCCTCATTTTAGCAAAATGTTTTTACTACAGTAGTAGTTATTTCCAATTTATTTGTTTCAACTGAAAATAAATGGGCCAATGTAATAATAAGGTGAAATGTATGTTTACATTAAAAAAAAAAAATCAAAAGCTACCATAAAAACTAACACATTTAATTTACTTATTATTATTATTATTATTATTATTATTATTATTATTATTAGCACCGCGTCTTACTACCCGTTCGGGTTATACGCACTTACACTAATGTGTAATGGTAGGGTGATTGTGAGATGAAATGAAGGACCTACAGTTTAACGTGGAATCCGAACCACGGTGGAGGCCTGGCATTCCTCACATTCACAAGATGTCTTGTCAGAGGTGAAGGAAGGGCTTGGTAATCAGATAAACCTTTGCCGGGACCGGGGATTGAACCCCGGCCGCCAGCATATAAGTCTGACACCTTACCCCTAGACCGCCAGGTCACCTACTTATTATTAATTATAAAACTATTTTATGTTATAAATTGAAATCCAAGGTCAAAGGTGGGAAATAATTTGCACCTCCTCTCGGTATTTCGTTTAGAAAATTTTATAACTTTTGACAATGCTCTTTTATCTTACACACTGCCGGCATATACAACTCTTTCCGCCACTATTAAAATATTTCCGCCTACCCCCAAAGGTCCTGGCACGTACGTACGCTGGGAACCGCTGCCTTAGACCATTCGCCCAACGAAGCGGGTAGTTTACAAGTTTAGCTCTTCGTTTTTAAGTCTAGTTTTCAAAATAATCAATAATATAACTGATAATGTTGTGCTATTTACTACCGCTCGGCTGAATTTCCTTGAGATTAGAATCTTGACCGGGTAAATGTTTGTTTTTCTACTGTGGTTTTTCCTTCCCCTCTCCACAAGTCAATGCGGGTACATTTACTCTAATCTACTCTACCTGCCGCTTGGGTTATATCATTAATAACTTAGAAATTAAACTTATAAGTCATTCACGAGCTAAGTTTACCTGGATGACAGCTCGAAATGTTACTAAAAGTAATCCCTAATACATCACTACGCCAACAGCTGACATCTCTCACTTTGGATGACTGTAATGAAAACAGATGGTAATATATTTATTTGAGGTCGGACACAAGTTTATCGTTTTATTGCACTTAAACAAAATATTAACAACACTTTCACAAAAACTTCTAACGAACATAGCTTCAAAATGGTGACTGACAAATTTTAAACCATATGATTGAACATAACGGTAAACAAGTTTTTTACAATGATGCAGACATGCAGTTGATGAAAATATTTTATTCAGTTAAATATTTCAAAATACGATAAAATAATCATAAAATCATTTATTGTATATGTAAAAGGCAACAATTTTCTCTTTTCCAAGTAAATACGATGCCTGTATTAAAAGGTATTGATGTGTGTACTATATTACACATCAAATATAACATTCCAATCAATGTATGCTCTATATTACACATCTGAAATAACGTTCCAAAACGAAATAAGTACTTTTAATTATGTTTAAAATATTGTTTCGAGTTGGATAAAAATAAATTATTTTAAAGAATGAAATAGTATGAGAAAGCTTAAGTTAACGTTATTTTAAATGTAATATATAACAAGTGATTAAAGATCTTTATATTTATAACAAAACTGTGATCTTTTACAAGTGTTGGCAACCCAAAACCTAAACATATGATATTCGAATTGTCATCCAGGTAAAAACCTATCGTGAACGGAGTATCGGCTTACTGGTTTAGAAGCTCTAAAGACTTCACAGTCGGTTGTACTTGAGAGCTTGAGTTTTAAAACTACTTGATGCTAGCCATGGGAAGTATAGCGCCGCTGATGTATCAACCAACAGTCGTGTTGTCGCGGTGAGCACCTGTCCCCATTCTGATCTTGTTTGTACACTCACTGGCACGAAACGTTGGAACAAATACACATTTTCTGAACAATCGTGTAAACTAGTCGTCTACAAACCCGAGGCGTGCCTACAATAATAGTTTATGTTTATTTGAGCTATTTTAGTGGAAAGTGTCCTATTATAAAGTTATTGTAAACTCCATCCACCAAGACTTTACAATTATTATGGAAAGATTTGGCAAATTTGACATTGGTTAACTAAAATAAATGGTACGTAACTCTGCACGGACCTTCTCACTCCATTGTTAAAAAAAACTCAAAACTCGTAATATATGGTAAATGAAATAATATACATTAGGAAACCCGAGCAAAAATGGCGTTATACTTACGTTAAACATTTTTGATTCCCGAATTTAAATTGCATAATTTTCTTTTTAAATAGTTAAATCCTCACTATTATATTTGGACAAAAAATAATCTATATTGTGTTCAAAGGGGTCAATATTTCGTACTAAAATTTTCGACATTTTATTAGGGAGTACACATCTTATGACTATCGCATTTTTATCAAATTCCTCGTTTATAAATGTAGACCAATTAAAAAGGTAAATATTGACTATAAAGTCTAAAATGATATAGATCATTGCTGTACTAATATTTCCCCAAAGAGGCTAAAGAAAAAAAGAACAAGGTTTTTGAGAGACTTAATTATCTACTTACTCTATGGAATTAGAGAATTATTGCTTTAAAACTAAGTAGTATCTCTGTATAACTAAAGCTTACAAAATTATGTAAATATATTTGTCAATATCACATAAACTATTGGTTATGTAACCCGCCTCGGTGGTGTAGTTGGCTAACGCGCTAGTCGAATTGAGCTCGACTGCTGAGGACGGGGAGATCGAGGTTCGAATCTAGCTCGGGTGAACTGGGGGTGGGTTTTCCCAAATGGTTTTCCACCCTCCCTCCACGCAAATGTGGGCTCACTTCCTCTAATTCAACCTTCCCAATTCCTAATCCATTAGAGTAATTCGTACTTAAAGCGTATAACCCGAACGGGTAGTAAGACGCAGTGCTAAATAATAATAATAATAATAATAATAATGATTATATAAAGATATATTCCAAATACAAGTTTTTTAATTCTCAACAGTACTACAATTTTTCAAAGATAAGTTATTTAGTATCTTAAATAGTTGCGGAGATACGGAAATTTCCGCTTCTGTAAAGTGCCCTAAAAGTCATTTTCATGAGAAAATGAAAATAACTTTGTTTATAATCTTAATCAACGCCTAGATACGAATTTTTATCAGAATCGATTTTTCTCTCTTTATGCCCTATATTAAACTACTCTTGATTATAGGGTTAAACAAACGGACAGACAGCATTGCAAAAAAAAACACTTTTTTAGGTTTTTGGGGGGTCATGAAACGCCGACATCCATAAACATCTCTGGTTGGATTTTCTTTTACGGTCGCAATACTTGACCTTAGTGTTCAAAAAGTTAAAAACATATATTTACGTTTAACTTGGAAATTATTGGTTTTATAAATATATTTGTATTATAAATAGACCTACATATTTGCAATGATAAGTAATTTCATATCTCAAATAATTTCGGAGATGTAATAAAATATGAGAATTTATGCATCAGACCGAATCCTTAGTCATTTTGCCAAAAAATTAATTTTGAGAAAATGTGTTTTTTCTCTGTACATTCTTCACTAAATTACCCTTAATTGAAGGGTTAGATATCACCCTCCAAAAACCCATTGGGGCAACCCTATAAAAACCCTAGATACTAAGTATTAACCCGATCTGTAAAATAGTTTAGGCTTTACTACGAGGTAGAAAGACATATGGAAATTCAAAAACCACTTTTTCGGATTCTGGGGGTCATGAAACGTCAAAATGCATCAAAATCTCGAGTTCGAATTTTTTATGATCACAATTCTTTATCTACTTGTAATATAGCGATAAATAAAAAATAAATAATTGGATAGTTCGAACCCATTTCGATTTGAATTAATAGTAAAAATTAACATTTAATTTCGAATTTGCCAAGGAAATGTTTAGATAATTCGAAGCCTATACAATGTTGATTTTTTCGAGTTTGTACTCATTTCAATCCTATCTTTACGATCGTTCTTGAACCCCTCCATATGCCCAGAATGTCCTATAACGTTGGAATTCTCTATTAACACACAGTAAATGAGAAAGCAGGGAATTATGCACCGGTGGCAAGTTGCTTTACTAATCATAGGAGATGTGTTGGCTCGGATTTCATCAATTCTGATTTAAGTCTTCAATTATCTTTTGATAATTTTTTCAGGTTTTAAAATTTTGTGTTTGAATTTTTCCCGTTTTTTATATATGTGTGTTTTATAAAGCATATATAAAACGCATGTGATTATATATATACCCTGATTTTGGTTGGAAGAACAGTATAGAGAAAATTCAAACATATTAGTTTGCGGCCAACATTGGTACTATTTCTTCATATTATTAGTGTTAATTTACAGGTATTAATAAAATCTATCAAAAGTGACAGCTTCAGATAACATGACTTCATGTGTAAATATAGACTATTAAAATTGTTTTAGTAACTTTAATAACTAACTTCTACTGTTCTTCCTATCAAAATCATACTATAGCATATTTTGAGGCTATTTATGCCAGTTGCCTAGATTCTCACTAAAATTTTTAGTTCGAATTTTGGATATTTCGATTTTTTCTAGATATCTCTTGAACTTCGAATTAAAAAAGTTCTACTATATTAGGTTTTTCTTGTTTTGGCAATAAATATAACAATTTATTACTAAACTACTTAATGTGCCTATATTTGGTATCGAACTACGACTCCCTAGAGCTATCGTGGATTGTAAGAAATATTGAGACGCCGGCTCATTATTATTATTAAGGATCTCGACCGTCACACATTGTCGAGGTCTTCGCCTAGAATCGTGCGCATGCGCGTGTCGAGGTGTTTCTATCTCGCAGGTGAGTTCGGCCAAAGGCACATTTTGACACAAACCTCTCGTTATGTTAAATCGACCTTGTGTTGTATAATAATTGCAGATACTAGTTTCTAGTTATGTTTTTTTTTTCAAAGGGTAATCTGTGTCGCATGTATCTATACTTATTTATTTATTTTATAAATAGGAAAGATTTGTTTTTTTTTTTGTTTGTAATGGATAAACTCAAAAACTACTGGACCAATTTAAAAAATTCTTTCACCAATATAAAGCTACATTATCAGCGAGTAACATAGACTATATTTTATTTTGAAAATTTAATTTATTCCTCATAAAAACGTCGATAGTCACTCATATTTTATGGTAGAGTCTATGATGATTCTTCAATATGTGTGTTGAAAATAATAATGT
>CABFOV010001047.1:58951-76688 GCA_902141375.1 Timema poppense
CACTTACGCTAATGTGTAATGGTAGGGTGATTGTGAGATGAAATGGAGGACCTACAGTTTAACGTGGAATCCGAACCACGGTGGAGGCCTGGCATTCCCCACATTCACAAGATGTCTTGTCAGAGGTGAAGGAAGGGTTTGGTAATCCACATCCATAAAACAACGTTAGCGTTACACACTTTTATATATGGTCATATAAATATCTCCAAATTTGCCTCTTTCAATACTACATCCTTCTTTGCAATTATCTACAAATATCCAACTATTATCCTAAATGCATTCAACCATCTTTCGATTTTACCATCCAGCCTTCCATTTTTGTAGGACATTCTGCACAGATAAATAAAATCATCCATTTGTTCTAAGAGTTTTCCATTTATACTAAACTGACACATCGATTCCTGATCCGTCCTTATCAAAAACTATCACCTTAGTTTTGAAGATATTTATACGAAGATTAATTATGCCGGTCGCCACATTCAAACGTTTTAGTGCTTTCTTTCATTCTTAGCCATTCATACGGCATCATCTGCATATAGCAACACATTCACATTCACATTGTCCATTTGTACACCAACAGTGTCCTCACAAGTATATCTCATACATTTATCCAAGAAAACATTAAGCAACTCTGGATACATAACACAACCTTGTCTAACACCTTTTGTCATTCAATATGTCAAACCATTCGCTCAAAGCTCCATTCACGCTTTACTTCCATCATACACTGCCATAATTGAATTTAATAACCATGCATCCACACCATACTCTCTCAGAACATTCCATAACACATCCCTACTCACACGATCTTACGTGTGTTTTTTTCATATCAACAAATACACAATACGCTTACTTCCTTACTGACATGAAACAACACATTGCATACCCCAAATATTGTCCGCAGTTTTTTCTCATACCCTCTCAATTAAGATTCTTATAAAAATAAAAGTAATTCTAAGAATATTAATATTATAAATATTTCATTCCGTGCAACTTATAATATGAATGTCTAGTTATACAAAATGTCAGCCGTAAATATTAATTACTTTACCTTAACAATGATACGCTAAAAGCATAAATCAGCAAGTTCGACCCCTTGTAATTCGTAAATTGTAATGATTTGAAATAATTGAATTACTATTTTAGCTTATAATTAATTATACGCTTGTCCAAATTGTGCAATAAAGTTTTGATGATCGATTGAATGGCCATAGTAAATAACCGTGACCAGGACATACTTTTAATTTTCAGGCGTTGTAAAATGTGCATAAATAAAACCAAGTCAACATTTATTTTATAAAGGTTAAATAATGATTGGACCTACATCGGTGGGCAAAAGGATTGAGTCGTCAGTCTTGTCGGGTTTACTAGTGATGGGGAGATTGAGACTCGACTCCCGACCAGGTAAACATAGGTGTATTTTTCCTTAATAGTTCCCCACTCTTTTCACCATTATTATATTGTTACATGGCCTTTGAATTCTAATTTCTTCATCATTAAACCATCAGGGTAAATATGCGGATAGTATGGATTGACAGTGAAGTGCTTTGCATGGATAAAATACAAACGAAAATAATTATTGGCTCGCCTCAGTGGCCGAATGGTATAATGCTTCGCCCCCACCTACACCCTACCCTGGCCCCCAAGCTCAGTAAGTTTCTTGGAAAAGTAATCTACTTTATTAAAATTGATTTATCCATCCGAGAAACGGAAATTTTTTACTTTCATGAGGAAAATTCCATGAAAGCTCCAATTGATGTTCATGTTTAATTTATTCCGTGCATCTGCTGTATTATATACGTACCGTTATATCAATAATAGTACATTTTAGTCGGAAAATTAGCTTAACATGTTTTAATTACCACTCCTTATTTCATTCACAATTAAATACCTATTATGACACGAGCCTGTCATTGGACTCGCGGTTCACTTGTGGCGCTCGGGCACTTTTAGTTTGGAAACTCTTGGTCTAGGGCGTCACTCTCGCAATAGACTAAACTGCTGATGACGGATAAATTGGGGGTTCGAATTCTGGTCAAGTTTACTGAGGGTGGGTTTTACAAATTGGTTTCCCCACTCTCCCTCCACGTGACTGTGGGTACACCTCCTCTATATACAACCTTTCTCATCCTTAACACATAAATATAATTAGTATATAAACGTATTTCACTTAGGTATTGTTAGACGTGGTGCTAAACACAAAACAAGCGAATACTGTTTGAATTGTTTTGAATATGGAAATAATTGCTTACGTATTAGATTATCACTTGATGTAGAAACTAATGCCATGCTATGCAGATATGTGGCTATTGGGGGAGATGAATAGATGAGGGGTATACCGCCTCCTCTCCCTCTGAACATACATTTAAATATAAATCAAAATGCAACTTTAGGGACAGGGGTAAGGTGTCATACTTCTGTGTTGGGGGTCCGAGGTTCAATCCTCGGTCCCGGCACAGATTTATCTGATTACCAAACCCTTCCTTCACCTCTGACAAGACATCTTGTGAATGTGAAGAATGCCAGGCCTCCACTGTGGTTCGGATTCCACGTTAAACTGTAGGTCCTCCATTTCATCTCACAAACACCCCGCCATTTCACATTAGCGTAAGTGCGTATAGCCCGAACGGGTAGTAAGACGCGGTGCTAATAATAATAATTCAAAACATAAAACAGGAGATATGCTATTATATACTCGTTAGATAGGATAATACTATATAATAATACTTAGTACCGCTTCTTACTACCCGTTCGGATTATACACGTATGTAATAATTTATCTAATGGATTAGGAATTGGTAATATTGAATGTAGAGGAAGTGAACCCGCATTTGCGTGGAGGGAGAGTGTAAACCCATTTATGAAAAATAAAACCGTTCGCCCGAGCGAGATTCGAACCTTAATCTCCCCATCCTCGGTAATCTGGCTAAACACGGAAATAGAGCGTTAGCTAACTACTCCGCCGAGGTGGGTGCTAGATAGGATAAAAGTATTTATAATTTATTGCAATATATGCCACAAGCAACGTAAGCAGTTTTCTTGGATAATAGTGTCGTTCACTATAGTTATTTTTCTGCAGTCGGTTATATTCGGGTCCTCAGACATCACGAATTATACGGTAAAGACTTGTTCATTTCAGATCCACATTGTAGCAAGTATGCATGAGTGTTCGCGTTCCTCGCCCTTCTATCCTGAAAACTTTTTTTTTTTTCATAAATTGAATTAATATTCTTATCATAATTATGCGTTCAAGTTGACCCCTGCAGATAGTGAAACTTAAAAACATTTACTCGCTATGCTTGATAAATATTCAAAATGAATATAAAAAACTAACATAAACATGTCTGGAATAGCTCGCTATCGTCTGTTCTATCGTTTGGCTCCTAACATTTGTTACGTAGAATGTGTACACATTATTATTATCGCGTCTTACTACCCGTTCGTGTTATACGCCCTTACGCTAATGTGTAATGTTAGGGTGATTGTGAGATGAAATGAAGGACCTACAGTTTAACGTGGAATCCGAACCACGGTGGAGGCCTGGCATTCCCCACATTCACAAGATGTCTTGTCAGAGGTGAAGGAAGGGTTTGGTAATCAGATAAATCTGTGCAGGGACCGAGGATTGAACCCCGGCCGCCAGCACAGAAGTGTCTGACACCTTACCCCTAGACCGCCAGGTCACCTTAGAATGTGTACACATATATTTGAAATATTGTGAACGGATGTCCTCTCTGAAATGCAAGTAAGAAGGATAGTTTTTTAATCCTGGTGATCTTGGGTTAACCTAAAGTGCTTTCATCAGGACCCGATGTTGGTGGGTTCAAACCCAGCCAAAGTCTACGGATTTTTCTTGAGCGATACAATCCCGTAGCACAACTTACTTCGGAGGAAATTAAGGCAGTTGGTTCCGTGTTGGTTTTGGGATGTAAAAGAACCCAAGAAGGTAAGTAAAAACGCCTTTCGCGGCAAAATTGTTAGACCCTTTTGCACTCGCTCATAGAAATTCAACGTGAAAGGCAATGGTTAACCACCACACTTCCTATGTTAGGTTTCTACCAGATGGTACAGGCAGCACTAACCAGCCGAAGGGCTGAGTACATGCCCAACTCCTGATGGATAGAAATCACATCCAACCATCGGGTTGTTGACTTAAGAGCGTTCATCATAGCAGACCCAACTCAGCTCGCGCGAGGTTTGGGAGTAAAATGGAAAAAAAAATTACCATGATATGCCGGAAAAGTGTGCAGTGCATTCATATTTGAACGATTACTCGAAATTTTCCAAGGTGACGATGGAGGACAAAGCGACAAAGTTTCTTGTTAAAAACGACAGTATGTCCCTATTATGACAGAATTAAGATTTGTGCACAATGCTTCTCTGAGAAGACATTCTAAAATGGCCGAAAACGGCCTTTTCAGTTCAGTTTTTATCAAAATATCGTTTATTACTAATTTTTTCAAGAATTTTTGTGTTCGAATCTTCTATTAAATCTTTATCTCCATTATTGTTTAATCAGAAATGATCCACGTGCAATAGTGCTCGTTTAAATTAACGATTTTTAGCCCACTGTATCACAGAGCTGATTGGCATATGATGAATAAAATATATTGTTTTCTAAGATACTTTAACATTCTACACATCATCAACAGTTCTTGAATTGTGGCATATAATTACTTTTTCTCGTCATTTTAAAAGTTTCTAATTTAATTCCACTGCTCACGACAGATATTCAAGAACTGTTAAGCTCGCTGTTTAAAATCAAACTAAACTTAGCTACTCAATCATGATTCTATTTATTTTGCCATTTTTTAAAAAAAGTATTAAAACTTTGGACCTTAACTCGCGTTCTCTTCCATCTTACCCACCTTAATATCTAATCTAAATCAGTAAATCTCCATCCCACCTTAATATCTACTCTAAATCAGTAAATCTCTATCCCACCTTAATATCTAATCTAAACCAGTTGGACTATTCCGTTAGGAAAATGTTGTCACATATTTGCCATAGTTTAAATTTAATAAATGCGTTTTTAAACTTATAACTTACCATATGAATATTTAAAATTTAAAATCTTAAGTGCCGAATAAATTACTAGACTATTTATCACCCAATTATCTTTATCATGCTTTTATAAAAGATAAAGTATTGATTCTATTTTGTTATCTTGGGCTAAACACAACTATAGTGAGTATAATATAATTTATGTGTTTCACGAACAATGCTATCGCTTTGCAATTAAATTGTCACAAAAAGTATAACGTGTTTTTATGTTTGCGTTACTCTTAAAATTAATCAAGACTATTGTTTGTGTTGTATGCAGAGGAGCGGCTTCGCGCTGCTTATACAGTTAGCGGAAATGCATGTTACCATAAGGAAAACATAAAACCACTAATAAAGTAAGAATATTGAGCAAGATCGTTATCTCTTAAAATAAGTATCATTTCCAAAGGTGTTTCAGAATGGGAATTCAAGGATCTACTTGTCATTGCTCTGTCGATAAGTCCGAGACCTATAACTAACTCTCCCTAGACTCCATAGTCACGACTACAAATATCAGTAACTATGATGCACTGATAAAATATAATGTGATTTTGGTCAGAATTTTATTCTTTGAATAACTCTTAATTGCGACAAACATATGTATTTGTTGGTTAATTACAAGGAATCCGCTTCGCCGGTCGAAAGTTCTAAAATGTCGCTCTATCAACAGGCTGTACTGCCAATGGTGGGCAGATCGAGGTTCGAATCTCGGTCGGGTGTGCCGAGGGTGAGTATTTCCTAAATGCTTTTCCATTCTCCATCCGCGTAAATGCTGATACATCTCCTCTAAATTCAATCCCACTCATCCCTAACACGTCAGCGTAATTCACACACATGTGGGGTTCGAATCTCGACCGGTCGTACTGTGGGTGGATTTTTCCAAGATGGGTTTCCACTCTCCCTTCGTGAAAATGTAAGAACACCTCTTTTAAAATCAACCTTCCTCGTCCCATATTCCCTCATAACACTTTATAGTAATTATTTAAAATGCCTATAACCTGAACGGGTGGTAAGACGAAGTGACAAGAAAAAATACAATATAAGTGACGTGACGGATGATCTGACAGTAACATGGTAGAAATATGACAGTGACGATACTCACGTGCAGGCCCACCAGGTGCTCGAACCGGGTACCGGGTGCGGTACCAGGGGCAAAGCGCGCTTCCTTCCCCCCTCCACCTCTCTCTCTTTGTAATGTTTTAAGAGAGTGACGGTGAAACCCCATTTGTTTAGGGGACAATTATTGCTATTTGGAGCGGTCCTGCCCCATAATAAGCCTTTCGACATTTGGATGCTTCTAGTGGCCATTTAGAATGGGTTGTCACTTGAATTATTTTGAACAAAATACTATTTTAAGAGCTATTAAGGGTGATTTGATTCTCTTCCAGACAAATTTTGAAACTTGAATACACCTACTAGCTATTTTAATTGCCCACCTTTGAATATTTTTTAAAATTTTAATACCGTTTTTAATCTATTTAGAGAGACCAATCTGCTGAATTTGTTAAAAATCTTAATGTCTCTAGAAACTATTCAGCATGGCCTTCGCCTATAATTAGATAATTTTATGAAAGCTATTTATGGTGGTGGTCTTCCCCCATTGAATTTTTGAAAATTTTCGAAGTTATTTTGAGTGTCCTGGCATAAAAAAATCTTTGAAGATTAAATTTATTTGAGCTATTTAAAGTAGGCCTCCTCCGCCATATTTTGAACAACTGTTCTCGGAAGCTACTTTGAATAATACACCTATGTCAATTTTGATTTTTAGATCCCCCTAGAATCTATTTAGAGTCTTCTCCCAACAAATTTTTGAAAATTTGACACCTTTAGGAGGCCATTTTTGAGCTTCATATTCGAGAATATCAAAAGACAGTGAGCTAAATCTAAAGGAAAAGTTCATTTTTATATATATTTACTAACCTGTCACTTTCACAAAAGAAAAGCAATGTACAAAAATTACACGTAAATTAACTGAACACAGAAATGCTCTACACATGATGACGTAGTTAAATTGAACTTTATTTACTGCCCGACTCTCTTTGTGTGCCAAATTTAGTTTCAATACAAAAATTATAGACTCCTTGAAACTTCTAAACACAAGACTAGACCGAGCCAATGACATAATTGCTACAAATGCCAGTAAGTTGCCCCTTAAGAAACTCCAGATGCTCATTCATATTTTATCATTTTTAAAATTTATGAATCTGTATCTTGTGCCCGGGCACGGTACAATGGTGCCAATAGCCCCTCCTCCATGGGGCGAATCTGCTCATGTTTGACTCAAATAACACCGGATTGATTTAGCAGCAGTTCATTTAGTAACAATGATTGCTCTTTGTGACTAAGATTCCTTGGCCTTGTTGAGTTGAATCAATGTTATTACGTACCATAATTATGATCGCAGCAAACGACGCTTTTGAGTGTATCCTTTTTGGCGAGGAAATATAAAAATAAAAGGGTGCTTTCAATGTTTTTGGTGATTTAGATATGTATCGAGAGAAAATTCAGTCGTTTTACAGAATGAGTAAAGAATTATTTAATTTATTACGGTGATAATAAAAATAGAACCTGCTATTTTAAAACAAGATACAAACTTTAGGACGCGTGTCGCGCCTTAAGAACGTCTATTAATTACATTAAATGAATGTCCAGCGAATTAAATGAACTCACTTGTCCGTAACATGTGACAAAAAGTGGAGCATGCAGCAATCGTCTGACCTGTGACTCATATGTCTACATTGGGTTAACCGTGAGATGCATGCTAAATGATAGCTCACATGTCTACATGGGTTTAACCGTGAGATGCATGCCAAATGCTATCTCACATGTCTACATGGGCTTAACCGTGAGATGCATGCTAAATGCTAGCTCACATGTCTACATGGGCTTAACCGTGAGATGCATGCTAAATGCTATCTCACATGTCTACATGGGCTTAACCGTGAGATGCATGCTAAATGCTATCTCACATGTCTGCATGGGATTAACCGTGAGATGCATGCTAAATGCTAGCTCACATGTCTACATGGGCTTAACCGTGAGATGCATGCTAAATGCTAGCTCACGTGTCTACATGGGCTTAATCGTGAGATTCATGCTAAATGCTAGCTCACATGTTTACATGGGCTTAACCGTGAGATGCATGCCAAATGCTATCTCACATGTCTACATGGGCTTAACCGTGAGATGCATGCTAAATGACTAGCTCACGTGTCTACATGGGCTTAACCGTGAGATGCATGCTAAATGCTATCTCACATGTCTGCATGGGCTTAACCGTGAGATGAATGCTAAATGCTAGCTCACATGTCTACATGGGCTTAACCGTGAGATGCATGCTAAATGCTATCTCGCGTGTCTACATGGGCTTAACCGTGAGATGCATGCTAAATGCTATCTCACATGTCTACATGGGTTTAACCGTGAGATGCATGCTAAATGCTATCTCACGTGTCTACATGGGCTTAACCATGAGATGCATGCTAAATGCTATATCACATGTCTACATTGGCTTAACCGTGAGATGCATGCTAAATGCTATCTCACATGTCTACATGGGCTTAACCGTGAGATGCATGCTAAATGCTATCTACACATGTCTACATGGGCTTAACAGCGAGATGCATGCTAAATGCTATCTCACATGTCACATCACTTCAGTGGGCAAGGTCGTCCACTGAGATGGTGTGGTGTGGCTTAGCGTGCGTGGGGCGTGACTTTCAAGTGGTGAATATATTGCACAAAGCCAATTGATGTGGCGTCCTTGCCATCAACAAACCACACGTCACGTGCCGTCGGACATGATAATTTCAGTCATCAACATGGACTTTTCAGAAGATTTACATTACTGAAGCGGGGCAGTCGCCTTAGGCCTACGGCCGGGTGCATATGACGCCACCACGTCCGCGTCTCTCCAATGGGCGCTTTCCCTTTTATTTTCATGTGCTCGCCACAAGACATACAGGCACCCTCCTGTTCTCCAAAGTGACGATTAAAAACAATGACATACCACTATTGTACTGATAAGGTCGACAGTGACTTTGGTATGCGACTTTACTGTTGTGAAACCAAACACATAATTTGCACTTATCATAATCTTATTGAAGGAACTGTGGTATGCACACTCATTTATTTACACATCAAATCCATCTACCACGGTTAGAAGAGGCGTGCTCCAATGTAACGCGAGACCACAACTCAGGGTTTCATGAATCACAAAAGGAGAATTTTAACCATATTAAAAAAATACAGCAAATCATACTATCCAATTTAGTAATAATTTGCATACAAAGAAAGAGAACCTGTAACTCGCAAATCAAACCATCGAAAAATCTTCACCGCTTGAATATTAGTGATAAATGGTAAAAGGGGTGACCGAATTACAGTATCACTGTCATTTTGGTCTTGTAATTGTTTTATTTCTCATCCGATACCTTCGATCGTAAATAATTTTAATGGATGGAAAAAACAAATTTAGAAAAACTAATATTTAATGCACTTAGTTTGATCAAATTCGCAGACTAATTTTTAAGACTAATCTTAAAATTTAATATACACATTAGCGTAAGTGCGTATAACCCGAACGGGTAGTAAGACGCGGTGCTAATAATAATAATAATAATAATATACAAAAATAATACTTTTATACAAATTAAAATTGCTTAAAATTCTAGATTAAAAAAAAAGTACATTGATACTACGTATTTAATAATATGTTGTGGAAAATAGGCTAATTTAAACTCGCATTGCATGTTAGCGCCGTTATTAGAAAACGTAACGCAACATAAATATTAGTTTTTTTTAACTCACAATACAAAATTAAAGAAATATTTTTTAGAAGTAAACCTATTTTACATGGTTTTTCAAATCCAATAACTTAAAGAACTATTATTTTTTTGTAAACGGGTGAGTGGAAAGTGTTCATTTTAGGAAACTTTCAAAGCCGCTGTGGCCCAAACATCGTATTGTAACAATAATTCATGACAGTTTTGTCTCCGTTCGAAGGACTCGTTGCGGTTGGGGTGGATTTAAATTACCATTTACATTTTTGGAGACATCCGGCGATACGACCTCTGCCCCTGCGATGATTACCAACCCATGAAACTTAAAAACTAACGCGAGCTTATTGAAACACAACAGGGCTACTAGATTGGAAACTAAACGGTCTACACTTGGATCAATTGATCCGACATTTTGGATTGGGAATAAAATGTGGTAGTATTAAATGTTTTTTCATTAACCCTGTTCGGTGGTCGGATGGTCCAAGGCGTGTATCTCGAAATAGACTGAACCGCCAACGACAAGTAGATGAGGGTTTTAATCCCGGTTAGGTGTATTGAGGATGATTTTCCATTCTCCCTCCAAAATATACCTTTAAATATTAGTCTGCTTTATACTCTGTGTGCGAGTCTAATGCCTTAGATTATGTTGCCCATCTCTTAACGCATTTTTCTCTGTTCTTTTTCAATGGGCCCTACTAACCTTCCGAGATATCCGCATATTTAGGCTAATAAGATAGGAATGAGGAAGTTAGATGTTCCCGCATTTGCTTGTAAGAAGCTTGGCAAACTAGTTAACAAAACCAGCGTCATCGCACCAGGCCGGGATTTAACTCCCCGTCACCAGCAATCCAGTCTATTGCGATTGTGGCACGGTTAAGATAGACCATGTGGAAATCGATACGGGTGCGCGTTTGTTGAAGAAATGGTGGTGTCACCTCGCGTTCATACAAGAAATTGTTAACCGCAGAAAGGAAACCTGTTCTCAAAATACGTAAATTGAGATATTTAACCATATATTGTCTATTTAGACACACACACACACACACACACACATTGTTTACTGCCTGGAGGAATAAAATATGTGATGTAAAGTACCATTGTGTGACGTCACTCTAAAAATTATATTTGCCGCAGATGGGGAACTAGTCCTGTTTTGTTTCTTCTAAAAAATTAGGTTTTTTTGACATTCTTTCTTTCTACGATTAGCAATTCACAAATAATACGTTAATGTTCACTTTTAATAGGCTAGTCTTTTGTGTATGCAAAGTAAAATATGAGATGTTGAGATTTAAATTCACAGATATATATATATATATATATATATATCTATATCTACCAACACATCTTCAAAGCGAAATAACAAAGGTTGTAAGGAGTTACAATTTTTTTTAATATAAAATTTCCTATTAGCTGAAAATTAAATACTTTCTAGAACTGCAATGATGCCAGTGGGTCACTTTTCTAAACAAATGTTGTAAGTTTGTTTACTTAAAGAATACAATCAAATAGCTATATCCCACATGCTAGTTTTTGTTTTTGTTTTTCGCTACCATAATTTAAAGTGAATATCAATTATGAGAAACTGAGGGATTTTCTTAAAAACATATAGCCTACTAATGGTTTAGCTCGATATTACATTGCTCTTATTGCTTTGGTGGCCGCATGGTCTAAGGTGCTACTTTCACACCAGCCTAGACTGCCGAGAATGGGGAGATCGGAGTTTGATCCTGTTCGGGTGCACTAAGGGTGGTTTTTCTTAAATGGTTTTCCACTCTCTCTCTCTCTCTCTCTCTCTCTCTTGTCATGTAAATTTGGGTGCACTTCCTCAAAATTCAACCTTGCTCATCCTTAACCAAAAAGCGTAATTAGTACATAGACATATAACTTGAATGGATAGTAAGACGCAGTGCCAAGAAAAAATAATTTTAATATTATTTATAATGCTTTCAAAAAAAATCACAGCAAAGGTTTTGTTTTGAAATGATCCAAAGCTATATTAATGTAACATTTTTATTTTCATGGTTTCGTTTTTAACAGAATGGAGGTTTTGAGTGGATTAATGCTGCTTGAGGCGCCAGGAATATTTAACTGTATATAACTTAACCATAGGACTATTTAATGTTCCTAAAGATAGGTTGATTGATGAGTGGAAGCTTTTGCAGCTTGAGGACAAAATTCATGTAATTGAAGAAGGTGTTAGAGTGGACAAATTTTGGAGCCGTTTATTCATATTGTATAATCATACAACATAACAAACATGAAATATCTAACTCTATGTATAGTTGTAAAATATTTCCTACATCTTTCCCCTGGAAATGCGAATTTTGAAAGGGTTTTTCTTCTCGGGTAGAGTCCTCACAGAAGATCAGGCCCAAATGTCAGTACATACATTAAATGCATATCCCACTACAAAGGATGCCTCACAACTGTATTAATCAACCAGAGCTAGCGCCCTACAAGACGGTTATTAGCTCTTGCCCAGGGTGCTCAAAAAAGTCAGCAAAATTACCTGAAAAAAAAAGAAAAGAAAATTTATGATAAAAAGAGGGAAGAAAAGGAATCCATTGAAAGAAGAAGAAAATTTAAGTAACAACACAAAAGAAAAGCAAGAAAATTTTAAAAATTAAGATGAACTAAATGAGAAGTGGAACTTGAATAAAAACGCAAAACTGTAAAATGAAGAATTTTTCAGGGAACCAAACTTTCTCAAGCAATTTTGGTTGGTGTTTTACCAAGTACAAAAAGATGAAGAAATTACCAGAATAGAAAAAAATAATTGAAACATGCAAAACATATTTAATAACTTGATTCTTTAATACAAAACCTAAAATATTGCTAACCAATGTTTTTAGGCCATATCCCATCCAGGATCAAAGCTCAAATTACATTTCTTTTTAAATCTATTCTGCTTAATTTAAGCTTAAAGTTAAGTTAAACTTTGGCCTTTTTGGTAGGGGGCAAAGAAAAATACACATACGTGATTTATACTGCAGGGATATTCTTGTTACTTTTAGTCACGTTTAATCGCCTTTAATCACTATTTAATCACTCTTGTACGGCTTTTTGTCACTTTTTTCACTTATTTAAAGACACTTTGGCACTTGCATCCCTGTAGCATTGTGACCAATCTATTTATTACAATTTGTTTAGTAGTAAAATTAACCTGAAGAATAACCCATATTTTCACCCAAACTAAATTGATATTTATATTATTTAAGAATATTGTAACTCATCCAAATTTATAAAACGCTATTGTGTTTATTTTCCGTCCATTTTTGAAGTAATTGATTTGTCTAGTTTTTTTGTGCTCCGTAAAACAAAGATTAAACGTATCTTGTCTTATTAATTTATAGAAACAAAACGAAGCTGCATAACTTTCTGTTGGCGATCCAGTGCCATGTACCAACTACTGTTCAGTTAATTAGATTATTTCTTGAATTTAAAAATCAATTACACGCTGAATTATGTAATCCTACCTGTAAGAAAAGGTGTAGTTGAAACTCTTTTGTGTTTGTTTAAACTAACTAATCGAATGATATGTGATTTATTAATCTAATTCATTGTGTATCTGGTCAGACTCTAGTTCAGTCGGTATCGCGTCTATCTATAGACTAAGGATCCCGAGTTTAATCCTCGTCATGGTTGAAACTTTACCAATAATGAATTAATGGCTAAGTGGTGTTTTGCCTTTCCTAAAATTAAGTTGGCCTGTGAGCCGAATGGGGTATATACTCAGTCGATTCAGAAGGTGAACATTAAATATCCCAAATATAAACATGTTTATCTGTAGAGCAATTTGTATATCAAAGTGTTTATATTTAGTAGCAGTAAAGGTTTTTAATGTGTAATCTCCTATGTGTGCAGTTATTACAATTTCAATCTATCTATTTTTCAAATAAAATAATGATTGAGCTGATTGTGCGAGGTGTGCAATATGACTCATTTAAGTAGGTTGATGCGTAGCTGATTTCCTCGTCGTTACGTTGGCAAGGTATCTGAGAGAGTCTTGATGACCGCGCCGTGCCGAGCGGGAACCAAACCTCGGGGAATGGTTGGTGGCCGTGCCGTGCCGTTGCGGGAGTATTATCACAACGTTTAGCCCAGCAGTGACTGACCTTGTTGCGCTCAGCAGTCTCCGCGCGAGAGAGAAACGGAAAAACACACGACGTTGGGTGGTAAAACCATTTCTGGTCTTAATACATGTCTGTGTGTGTGTTTAGGGGGGTGGATGGCGATATCGCGAAACTCTCGGTGACGTAATTGTGCGTGTGACGGGCCGCGTTCGAATCCCGTGAGAGGATAGTAAGGTAAGTAAGTAGCTTTTGAATTGAAACATTTGATCTAAACCGCGACTATGGAGAAGCCAGCCAGTCTGTGTGTACGTGGAACGAATGAGACGGGCTGGCCCGATTGAAATGGAGAGATGGTTTTCCCGGCCTGTTTGGAGGGGCTTTTTTTTTATGCCTCTCTTCGCCCCTCCGTGTTTCTTTTGAATTCCCCCTTCTACTCTAGCCCTACTCCTACTTTGAAAACGCCGAGTTTGGCTGGTTGCCTTCTCTTTGGGGGCTGGCTGTTCGCCGCCAGTTTCACGAGGATATATAGACGAGGTCGCGTTTCGCCGTTCAACGGAACTTGCACGGTCATGTGATTAACATAAACAGCTGTCTCCACGTTCATATTCATGTTTTGCGAGTAGCGTACTATACCGTCATCCATTAATGGGATTCGCCTGGCGACGCGCTCCCCATTGGTAGATGAAATTCAGTTCTAAACAAGTTCATTTTTTGCCCTTTAACATTAAGGTATACTTGTAACTATACAATATATTATAAAATTAGTTTTTTTTTCTATTTGCCTTTTTTTTCTATTTGAATCCGCGACTTAGTCTTCCATTTCTATCGCGGAAACTAGATGTTAGTAGCCCTACTATTGTTTTCACTTTTTTTTATGTGTTTCTCCGCGCCGGTAGTTACAAAACAATGTTTTTTTAATAAATGTATAGAGTTGAGCAATACATTTTAAGCTCGTGTGAAACCTAGTTTCAAGCTAAGCCGTAACTGGTAACGAAACCTTGTATCACTGGTGCAAAGTGTGTGATAAAAATTACCCCCCGACCTTATCGGGATGTAATTCTCATTCGAGTGAATCCATATCGTCGGCCCTTTTACCTCGACTTATTAGTCTCAAACCGTTGAGAGAGTTGTGAAACACTGTCTCACTTCCTTCTTTGCTACATTGCTGATTTGGCTTTGTCGCGAGTGAGTACCAACCCAGACACTCAACATTTTGAAGAGAAACTAATTCATTGTATAGTAATTTGCTCTTTTGATTTGACTGATTCGAAGCTGCATTTTCCATTTCATTGCTCTTTGTTGTAATTTCCTGTGCACTGTAATAGTGCGTGCTAAATATTTTATGCTATTACGTATTCTGTTGTTCAAAGAAAATATAATTAACACAACATGTTCGTGTAGTTTGATTGTGCGTAAAGTCTCCAACAATTATTCTTGCGGTGAGGGCCATAAAATGGCGACTTTGGTCAAGGTCGTTAAATTGTATACCTTTTTGTTTATGTCAATGTCTTTTGTGGTCCTATTTCTCTCAAATTATGCCATATATTCTGTCAACTCAATGCTGTTAAAAAAAATGTAAGTTTGTTCAAATGAACCAAACATATTTTTTTTTTAAAGATACGCTGCTTGTTCACATAGCCAAGTGGAAATAGCTTTTGGCTACAGATTCAGGAGACCCTGGTTCGGTCCAAGGTGGTTTATAAAAGAATATAACTAGTATTTGTGGTTTATAAAAGAATATAACTAGTATTTGTCATATTATTCTGTAATGTAATTCCTGCGGAAAGGTATAATTTTAGTTTTGTGTGTTCTAGGTTAAGTGTCATGAGCAAGTATAATTCTCTTTTTACAAAGTCTAGCTACGAACATACCTAGTATTATAAAATAGTGACGCACCCTTGGGCGAAGAAAGAGAGGACTTTATCCCCATCCCTTCCCCTCATGATCGTAAATAACAAAATTAAATTATATTAAATCTAAATTATTAAAATGTATAACTTAATGGTGGCTACAGACAGGAAAAACAAGGGAAACTTGGAAAATTCAGGGATTTTTTTCATGTCGGGGAAAACAAGGAAAAGTCAGGTAATTTAAATACTAGTCTAATTTTGCACACATATTTTGTAATAAAACTGAGCTATTTTGTTTCTCATTGTTAACAAAAACCATGGTCTAGATACAGTAAATATTGAAAACATAACTCATAATACTGTTGATATTTAGTATCCGTTAAGCTTTTTTTTTTTAACTGTGTGATCAGTTTAGTAAACGATAAAAATTGCCACTCACTATGAAAAAATGTAAATGTTGTCTGGAAAACCCGTTAAGTCGGGGAATTTTCTAATAAAAGTTGTGTAGCCACCCTGAACTTTGACTGTGTGTCAAATGCATACGCTACATTTTAAGACTTTGCTAAGACAAGACTCAGAGGGAAAATGCTTCTAAAATTTCCTACAGAAAAACAGAAAAAAGTAACCTATATCCATTATACGCAAGTTGAGAAAATGAAGCCATCCATAAAAGGGTGGGAGAAGTGTTTATTAGAGAATTTTAAGATATACACTCCCCTTCCCATGAAACTTAATAAAAATAATAAGTTAATACTGCCTTATTCACTGCTAAAACAATCTCAAAATAAAGGGTTACAATAAAAGATCCATAGCTTGTAGCCACCATTCGTAATTTTATATCAAAACATTTTTGTTGTTGAAATTAAATAAAAGAAAAAATCCAGTACAATCATAGAGTTTAATCTTCTTCACATGGTGATATCATCAGTTGTTGAATATCTTTTAGTGGTTTCCTGGAATTTAATGACAACTTTTTATCTTCATTTAAAACGTTTCTCATCTGATGCCGCTATTGCTCATGCAACTGTTGATATCACCAAGTGAAGAAACCTGAACTTTTACGTTTATATCAAGCCATATTTTATTTATTTTGACCAGAAAAAAGTTTAAATATAAAAATGACAAAAACACTGATAATTCTTCATCCAACCTACACTCCCACCTTAACATTAGTCTCGATAGCGATTCAACCTGGTCTGATGAGGTGGAAATCCTTCGACCCTGGCCAAGTAATGTTGAGGTAAGGGACCCTCCCTGAGAATTATTAACAACTTGTGAGGCCATAACTTTATGGCAGTGAGTGTAATACAGGGTGGTAAGAGGGTGGAGAAAAAAACGTCTCTCCCTCCTTTGAAAACTCGGCCTTAAAGTAGGGCCAATTTAAAATTCTATCTTCTGACAACAGAAGAGCTAGGAGAATCTACCTTTTCTTTCCAACCTCCCCTCCCTCAGTAAGCTAGCGGGTAAAAAAGGCCCCTCAGCCCTCTTACAATCTGCCTAGATAGTTGAGATATTGCCAATCATATGTTGCTCTTAGATTCAATATTAATAAAACGTTGAATATTAAGCCTACAACAGCTTGAAGTTTACTGGAATGAATATAAAACTATTTATAATGAACTAATACATAACCATTATAGACTTCTTGTAAATATAGTTTACAAGTTGAAATGTTCTACCCTGAAAAGTCTAAAAATCCACATATTTTGGTTGATCATTAAGATCCAAATTCGCAGGAAACGAGCCACCAAGTAACGTTATAAACCCACGTTGTCCCTGGCGTTATGGCTCGTGCTCTGAAGTTGCGACCAGGAGTCACGTTGTGGTGTTAGTTGGAACTCAGGAAGAGAGATTCAGTGCTGGGATGTCGTTTTGTCGGCCCCCTGAAGGCACAACGTTGTGATTTCTTGTGACTCATCTCTTGATGAATTGGTGTTTAGCTCAAGCTATAAATTTAATATAGAGTTGTTTTAGATTCTTCCCCCCCCCC
>CABFOV010001047.1:76900-93646 GCA_902141375.1 Timema poppense
CATGATTACGGTTTCGTGTTACATTTACATTTTATGATACCCCACTAGCGCCTGAATGATTAAGGTGGGGAACTTGAGTTAAAGGAAGTGTTTCTGCATATATATTTTCTTTATTTTAATACAATTTTTTTATTAAAAAAATAGTACTCCAGCAGAAACATAGTTTAATTTTCTTCACGTGTTCATATCAACAGTTGTTGAATATCTCTCATGAGCATAGCGGCATTAGATGACAAACTTTTTAAATGAAGAGAAAAAGTTGTTAAATTCCAGGACACCCTTAACAGATATTCAACAACTGTTTTAAGTCATCATGTGAAGAAAATTATGTAACACTTATGTCTTTACTAGAGAAATGTTTTATTTATTTTGACCAACAAAATGGTTTTGCTACAAAAACTGCCAAAACAAATTACCTTAACTCGCGTTCCCTACACTCTCATCATAAATAAACTCTGGAATAATTAGCGCATTATGTATCAAACAAAGCCACCTCGGTTATAGGAAACATAATCTTCCTCACATATTGTAATATATTTTTTAAATATTATGTTGTTTATTTTAATAGTATTGCTCATAAATAGTAATTAATTATGTCATCAAAATATTATTATTATTATTATTATTATTAGCACCGCGTCTTACTACCCGTTCGGGTTATACGCACTTACGCTAATATGTAATGGAGCCGGGACCGAGGATTGAACCCCGGCCGCCAGCATAGAAGTCTGACACCTTACCCCTAGACCGCCAGGTCACCGACCAAAATGTTATTGAATCAACATTTTGTAAACATCTTATGACACATTTACTATATTTACTATTTAACAACTTCTACAAAACGTGTAGAGGAAAATATAGCTGTCAATACAAAATTATAATCTTTATTTTCATTTGATCATAAAAGCGTATATAAAATGTAATTAATTTATTAAAGGGTCTTTCTTGACAACTACCCTCAGTATCTAAGTGAAATTTAAGTGCAACATGCTTGAAAATTTCTGCCTCAAATCACTCCCTGGATAATTTTTTGTTTGCCTTCCTTTTCCACAACTCAGCAAAACCTGCCCAATCAATGGGGAAGTTGAATATTTCAAAGACGACATGAGTTTTTTTTATAGCAATTTTCACCCTTATGAGTTCCAGAATGTTCCTCGAATTTTATTTTTTCAACAAGTCTCCGGAAAACAGATGCCTGCCAGTCTAGAGTCTAAACAAGGATAGTGAACCGAGTTTGTAACAACTATAAATTATTAGCATTGCAGAATAGGAAACTAAACGGTGAAATACGGAAATTTAAGGTTGATATCCAAATCTAAATTAATCGAAAAAAGGTGGCTAAAATAATAACCTTACAAATCGGTACAAAACAAATCACATATGACAAATATATGTCAAATCATTATTTTGAATTAAAGAAAAATAAAATTAGAATCGGGTTGAAGGCTTGATAAAATCAGAATAATAACAGTTTGTACAATAGAAATTAAAACTATCCAGGTATAAAAACAATTGTTCTTAGATAGCCTACTATTAAAATGATGTTATTTGATCATTATTGAATTGATTGCAAATTAAACCTATTCTTTCTTCCACATATTATACTCTAATTAGTTAAATGTGTACGTTTCATAAGCATATCTAACTACTATACTAAATCTCAGCATCGTACATTAATTACTTTTCTTTAACAATGGTACGCATAAAAACAACATAAAATAGCAAGTTTGACCCCTTATTACTCGTGAACTGTAATGATTTGAATTAATTGAATCACTATTTATAGTCTATAATTATACACGTGTTAATATTGTGCAGTAAAATGTTGTTGGTTGAATCGCCTTTAGGCATTTTACGCTGTTTTATTCCGACTATGCGGCCTGCCCTCTTCCCTCTGATCTAAAAACTAGCGCTACATCTAGTTTTAGTTTGACATGCAAACATGATTGGACCCCGGCCGGAGCCCCTTACCTCTAGACCGCCAGGTCACCTAATAGATATTACCAAGCTTAAATATGCATTTACATTTTTTAAATACCTCGTTTTAATAAGCCCATAACTTAAATGTTAAATTTAAATATAAGGATAACGTTACATAATATTGTTATTAATTTTGTGTGTTAAGTAAGTATTCTGATGGTAACCTAGCGAGATATTTCTGTCAAATTTACCAGCAACTAAATAATCCTAGACTTTTCTCTGCCACTAATATTTTATTTATTCTCAGGCCACTTTGTCCATTTTGTTTAATTTAATCTTAGCTTTACGTCAGATATTTTGATTTATCTATTTATTAAGTTTATTAGCTGAATTTCATTCATGTATATTTTTATTTCCTGTTTGTATATCTGCAGTGATGACCAAATAATCTTAAAACTTTTAACATTATTGATGTTTTTAAATGCTCTTTATCCTCTTTATTTCAGTTTTTCATATTGTAGATTGTTGAATTCATCGTAAAGTTATGTGCATTTTCTAGTGAGATAGTATTCCTTCGGTGAAAGAAGCTGCGGGTCATTCTTTACTAGAGTCGTCATATTACGCATAGCTGCGCCATGGTTGTGCTATATTCCCACTCGGTGTGTCAAGGTGCGTACTAAGGTGTTTGCTCCCTACATAGTTTTTCACACACTTACTCATTCTTTTCCTACAGTACACTTTTCATAGGAAAGCATCTAACATCTAGAAAAGATACTACATACAATTTCACATATTCATATGAATTAGTTTGAGCTTCAGTTGTCACCTTTGGGAGATATTATCAATACCTATAAACTAACACTAATATTTTATCAATGTAGGGCGCAAAAAAAAGAGTTAAGTATTAGTAAAAGTATTTCCTATAAAAATTGGGCTGGCAGTATAAATATGCTTATAACCTGGGCGGTAGTAAGACAGGGTACGTAAAACCTGGTCAATTATGATATGTCAGCTGCTCTCAGTTAACTGAGGAAAATATACGTAATATTGAGTGGATTCCAATGTGTGGACGGTCTGCTAACATCAACTACAACCTTACTATCTGGTAAACAACTTAAGGCGATTGGCCCTTTTCATTTGGCGTGGAAATGCGGAGTCATGGCAACAAACGGTTATCTTCAAGAATTTTTAAATTTTTGCCATTTTCCTTTAGAAAACAGTTTGTTCAAGAATAGAAGCATGTTGATTAAGTTATACTTTTTATATACACACCTCCACTATAATTTTAACAATGATCAATAATCGATAAAATTGACATTTTTCAATAGGAAACTTCAAATAAGAAAATGTAACAATTAATAAACATCGATACATTATCTTACAAGGGGTGTTAAAAATATTAACAAAAGAATTTCGCTAGTTTTCGAGAAAACTGATATTTCCAAACGTAAGATTTTTCCGCAAGACCTGTCCGGTAGCTAGCGCCATCTACTTTTTCTGTGATCCATCTGTTCTTGTTAGCGCGGAATTATACTTCGGTCAGTTGTAAAGCCACGTCACGCCTTTCACCCTCCCACAAATATGTTTTAGACTTGCACTCGACACAGCCGAGGGCCAAACAAGAATGTTGGTGATTATTAGCCATTAGGAGTATTTTCGAAAATATGTGATGTAAGTGAAAGGTTTATTAACGACTGTGACATTGCCATCGTTGTACCCGCTCCGTGAGTTGAGTTGAGAACAGGAACGGGCAGGCTGTCATGTTGCGTGCGTCACGCGCCGTCAGTTCCTGCATGCATCTGCCCCCTCGCACAGGATACTTACACAATATACCAAACATATTATTCATACCTGCCAGAAAATGAACGAAAATAGCTGTCTTTTGCGATTTTACGGACGAATCATATTTTTTACCAATTAACTTAAGATTTTGTTTTGCAAGCCGTGAAGACTTATCTCGATTATTAAAACTTATATCTTATCGGATTATTATTATTATTATTATTATTATTATTATTATTATTATTATTATTAGCACCGCGTCTTACTACCCGTTCGGGTTATACGCATTTACGCTAATGTGTAATGATAGGGTGATTGTGAGATGAAATGGAGGACCTACAGTTTAACGTGGAATCCGAACCACGGTGGAGGCCTGGCATTCCCCACATTCACAAGATGTCTTGTCAGAGGTGAAGGAAGGGTTTGGTAATCATATAAATCTTTGCCGGGACCGAGGATTGAACCCCGGCTGCCAGCACAGAAGTCTGACACCTTACCCCTAGACCACCAGGTCACCTCTTTATCGGAATATCGATAGGGATTTCATGGCTGATGATTTTCCTGCATGTGCGTATATATTGATATTTGCGTGTCGAGATGAATTTCATCAGCTAGCAGTCAAGATGGCCGTGTTGAACAGATTAATAAATGGTTGAAGTAAATTAAAAACAAGTTTTGGTGCCGTGTTACATCATTTGCGCGGTGTATAGAGTTTCGTATTAAACACGCGTGTTTTTATTTTGTTTGTCCAAGTGTTTTGATTTTTATCAGTTTATATTTTGTACAGCACAGATCGTGAAGTGTATATAAGGTCAAGGTGTTCTCGTGTGGTAGTTTGACTATAAAGACTACAATCATTTAAAATGAGTACTAAAGAAAATTGTATCATCAAACATTCAAGAATCGCTATAGTGTCGATTTTCCATTTATTAAGAAGTCTTAAAAGGGAGCTATATTTGCTTCCTGTACGTTTTGCCTTTGCGATATTAACATCGCGCATGACGGGGAACAGACGTAATGGTTCATGTTGTTGGTATTATTATTATTATTATTATTAGCACCGCTTCTTACTACCCGTTCGGGTTATACACACTTACGCTAATGTGTAATGATAGGGTGATTGTGAGATGAAATGGAGGACCTACAGTTTAATGTGGAATCCGAACCACGGTGGAGGCCTGGCATTCCCCACATTCACAAGATGTCTTGTCAGAGGTGAAGGAAGGGTTTGGTGATAAGATAAATCTGTGCCGGGACCGAGGATTGAACCCCGGCCGCCAGCACAGAAGTCCGACACCTTACCCCTAGACCGCCAGGTCACATAATGGTTCATGTTAAAAGTGTGAAATGCAAGGAATAACCCCAGAAAATGTCAAATTTCCTCAAAAGTGTTCCTAATTCTGATTTCCAAAAGTTGGAAGATATGCATATTTTTTGTAGCTATATAATATAACGTATATCAAAAGTGACGTCCACAGAACACTTTGCATGACGTATAAATACCTAAAAGTAAATCCAGTAATTTATCTGGCTTTCAAATAAAACCCTTTTTATGAAAACTGGATTGTATGAAAATTTATATTTACATATTACATTATTTTGCGTATAAAGATATGAAAATTATTAGTCTAACATATTTTATAGCTGCCAAAAAATCTATATCTGACCGCACAACTGGCGCGACTGAGAATAAATGACAGACTGAAGTAAACTGACCTATCTCACTCACAATGTAATAATAGTCTTAAGTAACTCCAGTTTTACCAAGGGTTCATTATATTTCATTATTTTAAGATAAAAATAAAAATTATATCGATGAAAACGTAAAACAATAGTTTTGAGATATTACTCGGCAAAAGTTTTATAGTTTTTTTTCACTAGATGAGATATTACTCGGCAAAAGTTTTATAGTTTTTTTTCACTAGATTGTTTAGTCATTACTAAAAATATTATTTTAAATGTTATCGTAGATCTTATTTGAAATGTAATAAACAATATCTTATCACTGTATTAAAACCTTTAATATGATATACGGATACTATTATGATTCGTGGTAGTGGAGAAAACCTGGTAAGAGAAATAACCTTAAATTAAATGGCTGTGATGCGGTTTGCGTCAAGATTACACCTTGCTCTTTAAGGGGTCGAACCTGTGGTCGATTGTCAATCAACCTCTTCATGTCCTGGCGTGTCCTGAAATACACGAGAGCAAATCAGACCCTCCTTCCCTCAAATTTTTAAACATAAATATATAGTTTTGTATTTCCAAAAACGTTATTATTTTCCTTTAGTTTAAAAAAGGTTCCACTAAAACAAAAACATAATAGAGATTTTCAAATTTATGGTGGTCATTTATAAATAGGTACAAGTCTGCATAAACGTTTAAAACTTAATATTTTATACACTGCAACTTTATATCACTTTTTGCCACAGCAGCGAAATAAATAAAATAATTATTTTTTACTAATAGTGTTTTTTATTTCAATTAGTTACGATAAAGCCAACAATAGAGTATTAGGGAGTTATTAGAATCGTCTATTAACACACTGGATTGGTATTGTAGTATTACAGTCGGTGACCTGGTGGTCTAGGGGTAAGGTGTCAGACTTTTGTGATGGGCTCCGAGGTTCAATCCTCGGTCCCGGAACAGGTTTATTTGATTACCAAACCCTTCCTTCACCTCTGACAAGACTTATATTAATCACAACTTTTGAATGTGGGGAATTCCATGCCTCCACCGTAGTTCGGATAACACCTTAAACTGTAGGTCCTCCATTTCATCTCGCAATCACCCTACCATTATACATTAGAGTAAGTGCGTACAACACGAACGGTTAGTAAGACATAATAATAATAATAATAATGTAATATTACTAAGAAAATAATAACCATTTCCACGCTTGTGACTTCAACCATTGTTTTAATAAATTAACTATTTTTCTTCTTTTTTTTTAAAATATTTAAGACCAATATGTGTAATTTTGATTGACTAATTTATTTTAATATAGATTCACAATTTCAAATAAGCTTTCTATGAAGTAATTCTATAGGAGCATTTTACTGCAGTAAATTTGTTGTTACTAATTAATATACTTAAAGTGAGATGGAAGGGGACGCGAGAAAAGGTCAGTATTTTTGAATTTTTTGTATCAAAATATTCTTTTGGTTAAGATAAATCAAATATCGTTCCGGTAGAAACATAAGAGTTTAGTTTTCTTCACATGGTGATACCAACAGTGGTTGAATATATGTGATGAGCATAGCGGTATTAGATGAGAATCTTTTTAAATCAAGAGAAAACTTTGTCATTAAATTTCAGGTCATCCTTAAGTAATATTCACTTGAGGTTACCATGTTAAGAGAATTAAACTCTATGTTTCTACTGGAGCAATATTTTATTTATTTTGGCCAAAAAACATGTTTTGCCACACATATTGCAAAAACGCTGATTTTTCTTGCGTCCGCTTCGATCTCACCCTAAGCCATTTATGAAGGAGTCGAAGTAGAAAGTTTGGTGTACTTGCTCCACAGCCCTGGTAATAGGGGTGGTTTTCCACACTTCCTCTAAATTCAACCTCCCTCATCCCTAAACATAATCATAGTAAGTGCACATGCATATAACACTAACGGGTAGCAAGACGCGTCACTAAAATAAAATGAAGAACTTCTAAAACAAACGTTCACATTTTTACTACCGACTTTTTGCGTCCCCTGTGTCCGCCATTTTGTTTCGATGTCGTAATCACCTGGCAGTGTAAAACAAGCACGCAGGGCGAATCATACAACACTAATATAGTAATGTATAGTTATAGTGTGGTCGTCATATGTCTTCTGCTACGCATTTTCAAGGTTGGTCTGACCAGGACTTTAATTTCAAAGTTTTGTGGGGGGGAGGGGTGCGTGTTTCTTAGAAAATGACATTTTGTCACACATTAATAAATACACGCGTGCATCTAAATAGACGAAAACATCTTACCTGGCTGGCATAGTCGAGTCTTCTCTTATTTGTGGTATTTGTGGAATAAAGTTGAAAATTATAGAACCAGTATTTTACAATACAATATTATATATATTACAGAATGGTAAAACAAATGACACAACACTGAATCCCACCCATTCCAAGGCTCCATGGATAAAACTTGCAAACTTTTTCTTAAAGTGCCAATATGTTGTACTTTTTATTCCGCCACACAAACCATTTGAAAAATCAGGATGATTCGTAATTGATTAGAAAGTAGCGCCGAGTTAATCGTACTGTTAAAGTTGGCCTACCTGGGTTTCCCTTTATACGTTAGTAAGATCGGAACGAGGAAGGTATAATTTAGACAAATTAGTCCCACGTTTGCGCAAAACGAGGGTGGGAAACCATTTATGAAAACCACTTTTGATACACCCGCCCTATATTCGAGCCCTGACCTCTTCGTCACCAGCAACCCAGTCTTGAGTGGGATTTACACTTATACCGCGTGCCCACCGGTGTGGGACACACTATCTAAGATCCTAAGGTGCCATACTCGCAATATACTGGGTTGTTGAGGAGTATGAGGTTCGACTCTCGGCTGGAAGTTCCGTGGCGTGGTTTCCGACATAATATGATTTATCAAAAATAGTTTTTTCATCCTCTCTCTCTTCGCTTATGTTACCACTAAACTTTCCACTTTACTATCATTCTATCCCTCCCTTATCTAGAGAATAATCCTTAAACAATCCTGCCCTCGAGCACTTTGATCACCCGGCCGTTCTCTGTCTTTATTGTTGCTCAGTTGAGTTCCCGTAAGGTTCTGTGAAGGTTTATTGGGTGCAGCAACGTTATTTTCCATCTTATAAAGGATTTTGTTTTTCTCAGCATGGCGAGCGAGTTCTATCAACCGACAATTTGTCAGTCTTGGACAAAGAATAATATTCACTTCAAATTCCCTGCATTAATTTATTAAAATTCCAACCTAAAAGTGCCCGAGGGCCATAATTGAATCCCCCAGTATTGGTGGACCGCGTCATAATCGGTTGATTTGTGTAAAGTTATGCAGAAATGAGAACCGGTATGGTTGTGAATGAAATAAGAAGCGGTAGTTAAAACATTTTAATTACAAAAATATATAGCGACATTAAGTGTGTTACTGAATAAACATCATCTATAGTTTATTTTTCGCACGCAAGTCAAAACTTTCATTTTCTCAGATAAATACATCAATTTTACTAGTGTAGATTACTTTTCCAAAAAACTTAATGGGCTGTAAAATAATACATCGTGGGGCGTAATATGGATACCCTCTATTCCTTTTGAAGTTGTTGGCGTGGGTTACTGAGTCGCCTCCATATTGAGTTAGAGAAACATATCTCGTCCCCAAGAGGAGTTTTTTTTTCTTCCAGATGTCGAAATGCAAACAAAGAGAGAAATAAATACGGGTTGCATGAAGTTATTAATGCTGTAAAACAAGGATTGGTTTTATTTGAATCTAATCACATCGTGTCTCGGTTTTTACATAAAAGCCCGGGTCGACACTTATATTTAATTGGCTTTTAATCATGTGTTACCCGCCTCGTTGGCGTTGTTAGCTAACGCGCTAGTTTGTGTTGAGGCAGATTGCTGAGGATGGGAAGATCAAGTTTCGAATCTCGGTTGGGTGAATGGGTGAACTGAGGGTGGCTTTTCCTAAATGTTTTTCCACTATTCCTCCACCCAAATGTGGGTTCACTTCTAAATTCATATTTCCCTATTCCTAACCCATTAGCGTAATTAGTACTTAAGCGTACAACCCTGTCGGTTAGTAAGACGCGGTGCTAAATAAATAAATAAATACAAAAGTATGTGTTAATATGGCATTGATTGTTTTATTTAATATTTAAATAGAGTTTTTTTATTAACTAAACACCCTTTTTTAGATTAATTTACTTTCACAAACATTTTAACGGGGACGTTAAGACTTGGATTCGCTGTTTTGAGTATATGGTCGCCATGATATGTTTAGTAGTACCGCCATGGATGATGATAATTAAGGAATATAATACGTACTAAATGTCAGTTTGGCATCACGTTTTACAGGACCTCACCTCCCCCCTCCCCATTGTATAAAAGTTTATAGATTAAAAACTATCCTTCGTGCTATATGGCCGATAATATAAACCGAAAATAATACACATACAATGTCGCGCTCATATTTATTATACACTCCGCTTACCCTGCTGACAGCTAGCAGGCTTACCTTGATGGGTTACACTATGGTGCAGCTTATGAGCTAGGGCCATAGTGTAATCGGCCCAGGTAGCTGACTTGAGATATTGCCGATCAGATGTTGCGTCTGGATTAAATATTGACAAAACCTTTAACAGTACGTGAGCTTGGTGTTTACTGGAATGAACATGAAACGACTTTTTATGACTAGACTTAATAAGACTTGTAAACTTTGTTTAAAAGTTGAAATACGTCCAAAAATCCACATTTGATCACAAAAACCTAAATGTCCGAGAAATGAAAGCTAACGGATATAGGAGCATAAAATGGGTATTTATAAATATAATTACCACATGCAATTTAATAGGTAGGTCACAACACATTGTATTGTCATTTGTATTTTCCTCTTCCCCTGTTTGTTCTACTGCCGAACAGTTCCACCTAGTAACGTTATAAGCCCACTTGGTTTCTGGCGTTTATGAATTCATGTTCGACTATTCTAGCGCCTTAAGATATAATATACCTCTCGGTAAACTGGGTGTACGTGTTGTGTGTTGTTATGCACGTGTGGGTGCACACTTGGGAGAGAACATACGTGACAAATGCGCCATTTTTAATAAACACAGATCAACACATATATAAAGATTAATGTAATGCGTCCAATAGAATGGACCTGAAATAAACTAGTTCAAGATAGGGATATGGTGTAATGAGGTGGACTGGATACAACTAGCTCAAAATAAGGATATGGTGTAATGAGGTGGATTGGGTAGAACTATCTCAAGATAGGGATAGGGGGTGTACTTTTGTTAAGTGTGGCAATGAACGAACCTTCGAGTTCCTAATTCCATAGAGTAGTTAATTAAGTAGTGTAAAGTTTGGTTCTCACGTTCGCCGAAAAATAGAAAGCAGAATCTGCGCAGTAATTCACACACTTTAAATAGACCCATGATTAGAACCCCGTGAAAATTGTTTTATTTTTAGTTAAATTTTGTTTTTTAAATCTCAACTTTTCGGTGTTATTTCGTGTTTATTCACAATTACATGTTATCTTAGGTGTTTAAGTATTATTTACATAGTGAGACAATGTATACAAAATTTAAATTCATAATTGAAACCATATATATTTGCTTTAAAATTCTTTGTCAAGTTTGTCTGCATATTTCACAATTTTGTAGCCTATAAGTTAGCTTTTACACTACAACAAAATATACTAATCAAATTACAGCAGGGTCAACATTTCTGCTTAATTTCTTCTGAATTTCGTGTTTATGTTTAAAAAAAATAGTGTAAAATC
Organism: Timema poppense; assembly: GCA_902141375.1. NCBI lineage: Eukaryota > Metazoa > Arthropoda > Insecta > Phasmatodea > Timematidae > Timema > Timema poppense. The sequence continues at coordinate 88,071 of CABFOV010001047.1, forward strand.
GATGTAATTGCTTTTTACAGGGGGATTTCATGTAGCAAGACGATTTCGTTTTGTTTCGCTTTTCAAAATCATTGTAAATCATATCAAAAACTACTTGACTCCATCTTTGTATGGCATTTTTCGCTTTATCGTGTCTCGCCATTTTACGTGGCTCTACCCATAATGCATTCCAACGCTTAAAAACAGCTGATTATCAACATATTTTATTTCCTAGTGGATAATCATATATTTTAGATCATTGTCCCGATAGTTATTTACAAATTATAACGCTGTGTCGTGACACACTCCAATATATCGATACAAACGCTTTACATTAACAGGTTATTTCAAATCTCCTCACAACGGCCAACGAAGCTGTCTGTTAGCTTCTGACTGTAGAGCGCATGCGCACTGATTTGAAATGGTTGGTTCTGAGATTTGATTGGTTCTCCCGTGCCAAACATCTTGGGCAGAGCGGACAAAGTAGAGACGAGTTGAACTTCAGCCGAACAGCTCGCGCCGATTACGCGGAAATCTGGTGATTGGCTTAGATCTCGTCACGTGACCACGTTTCTGCTCTGCTCTTGTTTTTCGGCGAACGTGTTAATCCGCAGTACCGCGTCATTTTGAATGTCATTGGGTTCCTCTCCTGCTTCCCCCGCACATATGTTTTGGAAGCTATTATGTATAGTAGCAACATAGTAAGCGTATAACCCGAACGGGTAGTAAGACGTGTTGCTTTAAAAACAACATAGTAGGAACTTGGGCGAAGAAGAACGTGCTAACTTTTTATCGGCCCACAATTAAAAATGATAGGTATTTTTTATATTTTTATTTTATAGGTATTAATACTATCCATTTAGGGTGGGATATTATTTATTTAATAAGGGTGGGTGATTAGCAAAAAACACAAACAATAATAATGGTGTTTTGAACGTCTTGGTTCCCAAACCAAAAGGGGGATCGAAAGCCCTTCAGAAATTTTCCGGAATTTTAATACCCTTAGAATCCACACAGACTGGTCCTAACTTGTAAACATTTATTAAAATTATACTCTCCTATAAGTTATTTGGAATGATTTTTAATTTGGTGTCTTCTAAAAGCTATTTAATGTGTTCCTCATATGGAATTCTTTTGAAAATTTAATGTCTTTTGATGCTATTTAAAATGGTTTTCCCCTAACAAATTCTTGAAAATTATATGCCTCTATAAATCTTTTAGAATGGTTCCTTAGTGGCACATTTTTAAAAATTGGATGCCTCTAGCAGATAGTAGTGCTAAACCAGATTTTTTCATAAATTAACTGCCCAAAAAAGTTATTTAGAGGTATGTATAATAAATATACCTCTAGAAGCTATTTAAAGTGGTCGCCCCCGAACCATGTTTAAAACTTGAATACTTTTAGGTTATAAACTTCTATCTCCAAAGATCGGATTGCAGAGGCAAACAAAGATAAATAGTTTCACAAACTACCTTCTTTAAACTCTCTTTTTCTATTAACATTAAAAACTTCAGAAAATTTTGGGAGATGTGGATATTTGAACCCCATAACGCTTTTTGCCAAGCCCATGATATATATATATATATATATCTGTGTATATATTACCTCATAGTTGAACCAGGCAAGGCAAGCCTGCTACCTTTCAGGTTAAACTCAATGCACAGACTAAACCTGTCAAGGCTCATTCTGTGAATAGCAATTTAATGAACCTTTAGACTAGCCTTGATTAAATACTTAGGACTGGTATTATGCCTGGATTAATATTAATTTGGCAGATAAATATTTATATCTGGTCTGTAAGTTAAAAGTGCGTCTTATGACTGCCAGATAGCATTTATCTGCCAGATGAAATGTATTTATCAGTCACATTTTTGTTAGGAGAACTGAGAACCTGAGAACCTGAGAACTTTTCTCTGAAAGTTAAAATGGTCGTTACCATAGTGACGCGTTGTTTTCATGAGGTTTTCGCCTATCATAATCTGTTTTTGGGCTAAAGTCTTGTTTCGCGTGTTTAGTAGGCACAGGTTATAACAATTTGTAAAGTTAGAACATTTAATTCACACTTTTATAAAAACTGACAAGCTATTTGTAGAGTTATAGTAATATAAGAACAAATTATTTAATTGTGAGTACAATAATTGAGAGTTTGTAAACATTGTACGCAATTATTGACCCTATTTTGGTGGACACTGAAATTAGTACTTGTAAGACAACCAAGATTCTACGCCCACGTAGCGCCATCTGTTTCCTCGCATTCGTTTAGCCGCCATTATTTAACAAATGTTGGGCGTTGTAGCCACTAGCCAGGCTGTAGGGGTAGCAGCAGGGCTTATACGCATGCGGGCACCAGTAAACACCGTAACAACTTTGCGTTTTCTGCATAAAAATTTATTTATCTTACAGATAGCTATCCGGCAGATAAATTCAGTTCATAATAAGCATAAAATATTATAGTGGCTGATAACCTTTATCTGGTCGCTAACTTTAACCACCCGGTAGCAATATCTATCCGGCAGTCATAAGACCGGCCCTTAGTATTTTTACTTGCATACTACGTATACATAATCTAATATATCATCACCATTTTTAAAGTAGGTTAAAATATTTTTTTTGTTCAAACCACATTAAAAAGCTTGCTATTCAATGTCCAGAGTTTTAATTTTATTAGTGTGGATAAAGATATGGCAAAAATAAAATTTTAACTGTGGTTGTAAAACTGCCTCTTCTCCAAATTAAACTTACAATTCAACTTTGAAATTTTCAATTTGTTCTTATCTGTGTCAAAAGTGTCATTAAGTATGAACGTTTGGCTTTACTGCTCTGGTATATATTTTTTTTTTGCTAAGGCAATCACAAATAGGCCTAATGTCGGTTACTATAATTTTGTGAAAGAGTTTTTATTTTCGTGTGAGAAAAATATAAACTTGGAAATTAGGTCCAAGCCCCCCTCCCCCAAAGGTCAAAAACAAGGGGGCTGTTGTGAATCCCCTGCGTCCCCGCACCTTTACAACGATTAGATCCTACTCGTAAAATATTGGCAATTGGGCCCTCTTCTATTAAAACAAACATGTATAATTATTTTTATTAATATACAAAAAAAAAAGTGTATATGTGGAATAAAATGTTGTATCAATGTTTATGGACATTATTGTTCTGATTGTAACAGGCTGTTGTCCCCGTGTTCTTGCTGTATACAGCCGTGTGAAACAAGCCTCGCCTTGCCTCTCAAAGGCGAATGGGAAAGCTGGCTAGCATTTAGAAAGAGAACGATCGGTATCCGTTTGGCGACAGCTATAAATAACCCACCACACAGAACCCAGCCTACGAGTATTGCCACAAAAAATAACACGTTTATAGTAATGTTGGTGCTAACCGTTTCAGTGGCCTAAGGCGTCACTCTCATGACAGATTTTCAAGAACGGTTAATATCATCTTGTGGGGGAAATTAAATTTTATGTTTCGAATGAAGCAATATGTTATTTATTTTGGACAAAAAAAGTTTTGCTATAAAACTGCGGAATCATTTGAAATTTTCTCACGTTTCCTACACGCCCGCCTTAATTACTGGTTTCAGGCGAACTTCCCACTTGTATTTTTTTTAACCTCGTCTTTACTATCCATGCTTTCCGCATTGTAATTACACTAATGGGGTATTTGCCTGGAGTGAGAATGGTAAACAGTTTTAAATGTGCTCGGCCGGGATTCCTGACCCCGGTATCCTCTTCTAGCCAGATGAGCCTGACTTTTAGTCTGCTTGCCCACTGATGCTGGTAACGTATCAAGTAACACGTGTGGGTTCTTACTGTGTTAATTGTGTGATTGCGAAAAGCTATCTGCTAATTTACAAGTCACGCTCTGGAGGATTGTTACGTACCAGACTCTCTGCAAGCGTCTACTCCTAACCGGACATACCTTTGGACAGGTATTCTTTTACCCTAATTGGGGTGCATGCGACCAAAGGCGTCAACCTTGATAAGAATACCACGATTTTAATCTTGACCAGGTGTACTGTGAGTGCTTTTTCATAGATGATTTTCCACTCTACTACCAAGAAAATTTGACTAGATTTCTTTAAAATACTACCTTCCTCATTTACCACATTAGTATAAATATACGGTTATCTCGGACTGGTATTAAAGCGTGGTCCACAAAAATAAATATAATTTTCCCCTCAGTTCATACAATTGAGAGCCGTTACATAGTTGACCACTTCTTGATAGTTCCGAAATTCCTACTAAAATATAGCCATAAGACGGTATGAAAGGCACCACGACTCAAGACCAATAGTTTATGCACTGTTATTAGCTAAAAGGGAGATGCACCTTTTCTGTTACTTTTTTACTTTGCTTTAGAGTGTGCTATTAGGGCGATGCAAGAGAGTGGGGAAATAAGGGTTGACTCTAAACGGGACAATGCAGCTCTTAAGATATACAGATGACTTAGCTGTCTTGGGCAATATTAAGGAAGTTGTTGCAAGGAATGCAAGAATAGATTTTTAAATGAACGCTTAAAATACTGAATGATCAGTGGTCACACAAAGCGCATAGATTGAGGACTATCTTTTAGGGCTTACTGCGAACATCATTTGACGTGCTTAATGAGCTTAAGTATTTAGGAACGATTGTAAATAGCAATAACGATATTAGAGTGGAAAATACGTTCGGAAAATCCATGCTATTCCTCGGTCAATAAGGTGTTAATATCTCGCCTGTTTTCAAGGGACGTAAAATTCAAGATATGCAAAACAATTTTACTGGTTTGTTCTTTATGATTGTGTAAATTGTCTCTAAATTAATATGTCTAATATAAATTTAGGGTGTTTGAAAACAAGATGCTTAGGAATATATTTGGTCCAACAAATGGATTATGACAATGAGGAGTGAAAGATGTTAATAATTAATTACATCAGTGGAGTTGCATTAGGGCAAGCAAGGCAAGCACTGTTTGCTATTGATTGAAGATATGTAATTATTTTATTTAACATTTGCAAAAATATTATCCTGAAGTCATTTAAATGTAATTCAAACATCAGTGTGTTTGAAAAAAAAAATCCCATATATGGCATTGACCGTAACATGCATGTGAGACGTGCATTAGTCCATCTAATGGTGGTTGAAAGTCGGTATTTGTCCGACTTTCATCCCATTGTTCTGGCTAGTGTACAGTAGCCCCATGGCTTCTTTGGTGCTGGCTACGGCTTTGAAAAGTTACCAGACCAAATTATGTATCCCTACGCCAAGCCAAATGATCCGCAAAAACATGTGTTTAGCAGCTGTTACGTTTGACAGTCAAAGTTTAGATATATACCTAAATGTTGGCTGTCAGAAGTCAGCTGTGGGTTGTCAGTCAGCACCAAAGAAGCCGTGGGGCTAGTGTAGTTCTTATTGTGACATCATAGATTTCGGAGGGAGAGAAGGGGAAGAGCTGTGGATGTCAGGTAAAATTACAAGCAGCCAAGCTACGGTTTCTCTTGCCTGAAAGGTTACGTTTAGAACCGAAGTCACTACTCCTCTTTTCCCCCTTTCAAAACATATCGGAACGGTATGGCATGAAACGGGAAATAAATATTGTAAACACGAAAACTTTGTCTGCTAGA
>CABFOV010001047.1:95590-115261 GCA_902141375.1 Timema poppense
TGTTGAGTAACATCATGAGGAAGAAGCATAGGAGTTTGAAGGTTGAATGCAGTGGAAGGCGGTGGATGTTGAGTAACATCGTGAGGAGGAAGCATAGGAGGATGAAGGTTGAATGCAGTGGAAGGTGGTGGCTGCTGAGGAACATTATAAGGAGGAAGCATAGGAGGATGAAGGTTGAATGCAGTGGGAGGCGGTGACTGTTGAGGAACATTATGAGGAGGAAGCATAGGAGGCTGAAGGTTGAATGCAGTGGAAGGTGGTGGCTGCTGAGGAACATTATAAGGAGGAAGCATAGGAGGATGAAGGTTGAATGCAGTGGGAGGCGGTGGATGTTGAGGAACAATAAGAGCCGGTTGAGGAGGCATGTAAAGTTGATGATGGGAAGCAAGAGGATACATTGATTGTTGAGGGAGTGACTGAGGAACATTTTGATGAGGTAGAGGTATCGTGGGTATCTATGGGGTTGCAATGCTTGTTGAGGGTAAAAGTGAAAATGTCCAGGGTAATAGCTGTAATCGCATTCTAATACTCTTCTCTCATACTTAGAGACCAAGATGGATATTTCAGCCTTAGCAGATACTTGAAATTAGTTGGTTAACTGTCGAAATGATTCCTCAATGAGTGAAAAAACTTACTGATGTGTGAGAGGAGTGTTTGAGAGGGTGTAGCGGGACAGTATCGTACGTGTCTTTCCGCTTTCAAAGCTGTGTGGAAAACCACGCACCGTACGTATACGATACTATGCCGGTGTACGAGGACCTTAATGAAAGAAATAGGGTGTAATGAGGGGGGATGGATAAAACTAGCTAGAGATAAAGCTAGGGTGTAGTGAGGTGGACTGGATACAGGTAGCTCATGATAGGGTTAGGTTACATGGTTTTATAAGTGCGTCGAACTTTTAAGTTCATAATAGAGTAAGAATAAATAAAGTATTGCCAGTAGGTATTTTTGTTTAATTTTGTGCAAATATTTATCTCAACCGTTATTAATATTTGTCATAAGTATGCCATACAAGCATTTGATCAAACCTTTTAAATTATGATAAAAAATTTATATCTAATTCCAGGACTCCCCTGACAAATATTCAATAATCGTGAAGAATGTTTAGTAAATTAAAACCAAATTTATTTTGGGTGATATTCTGATTTGCTATAAAAACATCAAAAATACCGGTCTCAAATGGTGTTTACTTCCTTTCTACCTTAACGAGTACACAGAATATTTTCTTGTCTCACAAGCCGTTATAATTATGGTGGCCATATTTTTATTTAAAAAAGGATGGACAAACACTTTCAAAAATTCCATGTTATGTTATGTTGTTCATAAAAAAAGGAAAAATATAATATATGGGAAAATAACAAAAAGGTAGAAAGAAAAAAGATTTATCATAAATTATTGATTAAAACTTTTTTCGTTGCTAATTAATATTAATATTATTAACACCGCGTTTTACTACCCGTTCGGGCTATGCGCATTTACACTAGCGTGTAATGGTAGGGTGATTGTGAGATGAAATGGACGACCTACAGTTTAACGTGGGATCCGAACCACGGTGGAGGCCTGGCATTCCGCACATTCACAAGTTGTGATGTATACGCATCGTTGCTACTTCAAGGTAGCACATGGTTTAAGTCAAATAATACCTAAACAAAAATTAATTTCATCATCAATTTCAAGGAACAAATATTACTGTCAAGAAACATTGTTCGTTCATACACATGCTTAAATTTAAATGTTAACTATTATTTTAGTTTAGTTATTGATTATAAATAAATTTAGTACGTTGGCTGTGTTAATCACTTAAAATTAATACTTAGGTACAAAAGTTATAATTGTTTGTAGCATTAAAAGCAAAACAACTTTAGGAACAAATAACACTTAGGCATAGATATAATATCAAGAAACAGCTTTGAGATAATATGTATGTAACAAAAAAGTAACTGGTGACATCAATATTGCAATTGCAAATTTGAATCCATCAATTTAGAAGTTTCTTAAACAACAACAATTTTCGCTATTAAAAGAGATTAATAATAAAAATTTATATTTCAATTTGAAAAACGCCATATAAATATATACATTAAAAAGATCCTTAGTAAAGGTAAAAAAAAGATAAAAATAAAATGTATAACTAGGACAGATGTGGACCTAATTAAAAACAAAATACAAGTGACCCTAGTTAATCACTTAATCACACTTAAAGTGGCCCCGAGTGTTGACCATCAATTTGTTTAATACAGTCATCAACGTAAACATGTCAACAGTTACTTGGTTGAATATGTAACAATAAAATATTATTGTTTGATATTTTATGTCCTCATTTCATGGAATTGCCCATAAGATTATTGAATACAAAATTACTATGTGGGCCTATTTCTCTTTTATTATATCTTACCCTAGTTTACAAAATGTTGTGTATCACTCTTACTTTATGTTATTAAACAAGTGCTATACCCAGCAGTGAGTAAAATTTCAACTTTACGATTCACCAATTAATAGGGAGGATTTGTGGGATTTAGCCAAGACAAAAACCTGTCAAAACAATGTTCTACAATCTGTAAAAATCGGGAAAAAAAACCCTTGAATTTGAAAAGGCCAGATCGCTGGTCATCATGTTAGATTTGAGTAGAGATTGACCACACGAAAACGAGAAAATGACAACACTGTTTCACCACGCAGTCCTCAGCGATGCTATCCAGTTCAGTAACATAGCCTTTCTCTTGACCTAGTTACACACCCTTCGCTCCCTTCTTTTCTAATTATCACTACTCCCTTCTCCCGTTTTACTTCCTTCCCTCCCTGTGTACATCTAAACCTTCTCCCGTTCCTCATCTCATTTACTAAGTATTTTATTCCAATCCAATATTTTATTTTTTGGTCGACAGTTGATACGCTCCCAACTGTAGCGCAAGTACCCTCAGAGGTGATCGAATTCCCAATAAATGTTATTAATAATATTTTTTTATTTATAGTGGTAATTCTGATAAACAAATTAAAGCAGATCTTTGTGATGTATCGTCATGAACTTTTATAAGCCTTTCTTCTCCTCTGCCTATATTTAGCTTACCACAAACGCTTTGTTCGAATTTATAACGATCGTTTATACTTTATGGGTAAGATATTTTTTTATGAAGAGCTGGAAGGGGTTTGCTGGTTAGGGCATGACTCCGTAAATTTTGGGAAACACGGCCCTAAAATATTTAAATCTGGGAAAGACTCTTGAGCAACTTGTGAGATATTTGGTCCAAGCATCACTTTGAGTTTCTTGTCGCAGATCTCCAATATTCCGTCCAATCACGGTATGTACGTGTTCTTGTGACTGTCCCGAATGACCAAACAGCAACAAGAAGTTGTTTGACCCGACGCCACGACTAGGGTTCTCTGCTCGGAGGGTGAAGCATTGTTGCTATTTCAGTGGCTATCGCAGTTTTCGCGAAATTTGTGATCTAAAATTATTTTTATGACATTTATTTGATTAATTTGTGATATATTTTCTTTAAATTTTTAGTATGCCTATTTCTCTATTCAATAACGATTAAACTACAGAATATGATAAATTATAACGGGATTTTGGCTTTAAGAACAGTTTATAAAATTTAATTATTATTTTTTGTGACAAACATTGATGACGTTTTACTATATTATTAGTGTTACTTTATAGGTACTGATAATATCAATCAAACGTGACTGCATTAAATAACATTACTTGACGTATGAATATATTAGAATTGTTTTAGTAGTTTTAGTAATTATAAGATACTATTCTTCCTACTATAATCAGGGTATACTTTATAGTATGCAGTTCAATTTTAATCTAACAGCAAGACAAGTTACTAGCTTTACTTTCGTATATTCTTATTTCAAGTCAAGCTATCTCTTGCTGTCACTTTTTATAAATATTGTAAAATGTTATCAATATTAGCCTTTTAAACTATATTATTATTTTATAAAGGTCCCTTCTTTTAGGGTAGTAGCGTTTTTAATCACGTCAGGACTTGAATATAAAAAAAAAATTAGCGCCACGTCTTACTACCCTTTCGGGCTGTACGCATATGTACTAATTACGCTAATGAGTTGGGATGAGGAAGGTAGAATTAAGAGAAAATGTATCAGCATTTGTGTGGAATGGAAAACAATTTTGGAAAAAACCTCAGTATATCCGATCGGGATTCTAACCCTTCTATCCCGGTCATCGGCAGACTAGTCTATTGCGAGAGTAGCGCGTTAGACCACGTGGCCAATGAAGCTGGTTTGTATATCATGCATTGAAAATACATTGGGAAGTAGTCGTATAATACAGTGGTAATCACATGACAGGGCAGGGCGTTCAGTCGTGTGTAAAGCTGGGCGAGATCGGGGAATCTTATTAAAGTTCTGCTATTTTAAACTTTCATTTACAATTGTCATAATATATATCTTCCAGTTAATGCTCATCGTGGATGCCTTTTAACAAAGTTGTCCATGCTGGCATACTTATTTTAATTCTTAAAGTCAACTTATAATTTTGGTGTAGTCTCTGCCCCCACTCCCTCTTCCTCGCGTCTATAACCAAAGTTGCGGCATCGTTATGAGCATGTGCGAGAATTCGATAGCGTTACAGGAACAAGAATGTGTCTCACAACAATTCTGCACTCTACGTCATCCTGATCTCAATGGAATTTAATTTATATCGCATGAGGTTGAAATCCTTGCAACTTCTTCATATCGTTACACAATTTCAGAATGCGTATGTGTCTAAATATACTATTACATTAAGTTGCATGATTGCTAAAATATTGGTTCTAGTATACTTAATATTTATAAATATATAGTGGCTAGAAAAACATATTGCCTCTGGAAAACTTGGAAAAGATATGGAATTTTAAAATGTAATTTGGCTGGACACCTTGAGAAAACCTCGCAACTGAGATAGTAACTAACATTTCGGTCCGAACGCCTTAAACTTACTATTATATTTATCTATTATCAAAAATATGTGTGCTTCAATAAAGCTTTCTTTTTTAGTAAGATATTTGGAATGAATACCTTTTAGAAAATACAATAATATTTTTTGTAATGGACAACATAGCCGCTACACGCCTGGAAAACACAGAAAATGTCACCAAAATCTAAATAAAAAAATCCTTCTCTAAAACGCAGGAAATTTTTTCGTATTAAGAAATTAGTGGTAACCTTGAATTAAGATATTTTACTATATTATTACTATTATTATTATTGTTATTATTATTATTATTATTATTATTATTTTAATGGTATATATACCAGGACTTGGGGAATCTTTTGGCATTGGAAGGCCCAAATCAGGCATTTAATGTAACTTCACGTACAGTAAATGTTTACATGTGTACATGCTTTACCTAAATATTATTTAATGTATTTTAAACCTTCCCTCACCTTTGACAAGACATCTTGTGAATGTGGGGAATACCAGGCCTCCACCGTGGTTCGGATCCCACATTTAACTGTAGGTCCTCCATTTCATATCACAATCACCCTACCATTACACATTAGCGTAAGTGCGTATAACCCGAACGTGTAGTAAGACGCGGTGCTAATAATAATAATAATAATAATAATAATAATAATAATAATAATAATAAAAATAATAATAATATTTTCAACCCATAAAGGAGCACATTGTTTTTAGTATACTTCCCCCCTCCCCCCCCCTTTTTTTTCATCGCGCACATTTTCAATTTGTTATATATTTACTATATATTCATAAAGAATCACTTTATTTAAAAAAAGAATGCATAAACTTTATTCCCCGTGGATCTTTGTTCACTTTTAAAGTCAATTATATATAGGTTATTATTAATATACAAGCATTTTTTCAAATATAAATCAGCATCTAATGTAAGGATTATATTAAAAGCCAATAGAAAATCACTCAAGAAAGGAGTTCTACAAACTAAGCATCTCAAAAGTTTTTAAAAAAAGACTTCTCTTTTTTCATATGAATACATTTTGAGTTAGAGAATGTATCATTTATAAACGGTGAAGAAACATTATTGAAAGAATATCTGAAAAGACCGCAGGTTTTCCATCCCTAGTATATATATCTACCAACGGCTACAGCAGCAGATCACATAACTTGACGTATGAATACGTGAAAGTATCCGGTAGGTTCTACATATTAAAATTTGACCGGTTAACTTAAATAGTTTGACCGTTGTTGGATGTAACATAATTTCCGAGCACGAACAAAATATGTATAGTGTTCTATCTAAAGACAATATACAAACGTTTAAAATGAAAAGATTAGTACCGCTCACTTTTTGTTATCTAGAAAATGACAATCCATTTAATGGCTGATATTGAATAAATATGCACACTGTTTGGCAACATCAATTAGAGTACTCATATCAGTAAAAGTATCGAGTAAAAAAGTATTTGTATTGAAAGGCAAATATCGATATATACTTATTGTATGGAGATACTTGTTTCACATACCTACACATTGATATTTTACGAATCAAACTTTCTACCACCAACATTTATGGTCACCAACATTTGACATTCTAGAAATATATCTTATTTAATTTAATAGTTAAGATTAATCTAAAACATTCATCAAAAGCTTCCAATAATATTTGCTTATGAATGACTGTTTTTTATCTCAACAGAATTAATAAAACGGACTAATAATTTAACTTTTTTTTTTTTTTTTTTTTCNGACCTCCTAAAAAATTCAGACTAAACGTATGTTAAAGGTTTTTTTATAAGCCCGTATTTTTTAACACCCGTTCGGGTTTGTACGTTGTACGCTTATGCACGGATTACGATGGTGGTTATGAAGGTTTTTTTTAAAGTTAGTGTATCCGCATTTGCGCGGAGGGAAAGTGTAAAATCATTTTGTAAAACCCACCCTCATTACACCCGGCCAAGATTCTAACGTCGTTATCCTCGTCGTCGGGAGTCTAGTTTACTGCGAAATTACCGCCTTAGACCATGCGACCACCTAAGCTTGTTTTAACGTGAAATTAAATCAAACACCCGATATATTAACTGTTTACGTACACACATTTATCGACGATTTTGATATACCGTATGATTTAAAATCCAATTTCTGCACATTTGCTTTTATATTAACGCCATTGTTGCATTTAAAAGGTTTGCCTTTTTTGTAAAAAAAAATAGATTGGGCTAATCTTATCTTTCTATGTAGGGCAGCGATTTTCAACCTTTCTCAACACACGACACACTGAACAAGTCATTAAAATTGTCATGGTACATCATCGGTTTTTAAGGAGAGAGCTTATCATTAAAAATGGATTGTGTGCATAAGCTTAGTAGCTAAAATTCTAATAATAATTGTATTATTTTTTTTAAATAATGTTGATCATAGATTTTAAATATATATATATTCTAGACATCTTTTCTTGTTCGTTTTGATCCATTCTCAAAGTCCCGTGGCTTTTGGTTGAAAAACGATTATATAGAAGGTCTACTCTTTTCTTTTTGTAGTAATGTACTAAACTCGAATTATTTTTACTTCAAATATTGACTTGTTTTAATGTGGGCACCCCAGTATTTTTAATGTTATAATCAAAACTAGTTTGACACGCCTGATCTACAGCATTGACGTCACAGGGTTGGAAATATGTTGGCCGCGCTCTTCGGCAGCGACCTCTATCTATTTATATCTTAATTCTATGGTCAGAACTCACCTCTATGCTAAAAGTTCTCTATCAAATATTAACACGGCATTCTTTGTATTTTCACTTTTTAAAATTAAATTCAACTCTAGTACAAGAAAATGATCGAAAGTGACTGTTTTTACGAAACAAGGTCGTCGCTACCCCTAATTGAAGTAACTCTTTTATTTGCCTACTTATAATAGATTTACCGAATGAAGGTGGCATTTAAAATAATTAATTAATGAGGACTTATTTTCATAGCCATAGTCTCTAACTCAAGGGTCAATCAACCTCCCATTCAACCATGAGATGTTGTTTAGATTGGACAAGACTCCGGTCCTATGTTTTCATAGCCATAGGGCCAGTTTCATAGTCAAATTTAGTACGCCTCAAGTGCGGCGCTACACTAAGTACATGACGACACCTACCTAAACCAGAATGGAATGGGCCGTTCTCGCATAGGAAACTGGCCCATTCCATTCTGGTTTAGGTAGGTGTCGTCATGTATTTAGTGTAGCGCCGCACTTGAGGCGTACTAAAATTGACTATGAAACTGGCTCATAGTCTCTAACTCGAGGGTCAATCAACCTCCCATTCAACCATGACATGTTGTTTAGACTGGACAAGACTCCGGTCCTATGTTTTCATCGAGCATGATAGGCTGCATGGGATGACGCGAGGTGGGACAATATCAGGTTAATACTTAGAACAGGAGCTTTCTGTTGCGTACACCTCAGCTTTATCTCGATTTCAGTAGGGAGAACCATCTTGTTGCGAAAAAGGCCTTCCAGGTGGTTTCTACTACCAAAATCGAAGTATACCACAATCTTCTTACAGATGAACATATCTTATATCTAGGAAAAGATACCTAAATTTACATATTTATACGTCAAGTCGTATGATCAGCATCCGTTACATTTATAGATATTATCAATGCCTATAAAGTAATACTAATAAAATAGTAAAATGTTATCAATGCTGACCCCCCAAAAATATGTTTATACCTATTGTAAAAGGTGCCTCAATTGTCCATTTGTTATAAAATTAAATTATGTTTGTGTTAAGGTTACTTATCTAAATAAAGACGAGTAAGAAAGAATTTCAAAGGGACTGTATCCTCATTTGCGTGGAGAAATGGTGGGAAACTATTTAAAATAAAATCACCCTTAGTACACTCGGACAGGATTTGAACCCTGCCCGATGTAACCTGCAAATCATACCAGACCAGTTTAATGCCTTAGCCTTAATTAAAATATTATTAACTCGACCATGTTACATAATATTATATTTGTTTGAGCCCAAGGTGACCTGGCGGTCTAGGGGTAAGGTGTCGGACTTCTCTGCTGGCGGCCGGGGTTCAATCCTCGGTCACCGGCACAGATTTATCTGATTACCAAACCCTTCCTTCACCTCTGACAATACATCTTGTGAATCTGGGGAATGCCAGGCCTCAACCGTGGTTCGGATTCCACGTTAAACTGTAAGTCCTCCCTCCATTTCATCTCACAATCACCCTACCATTACACATTAACGTAAGTGCGTATAACCCGAACGGGTAGTAAGACGCGGTGCTAATAATAATAATAATAATAATAATGTTTGAGCCCAAGCGTTATTTTAAATACTTTAGTTTTAATTTAAAAAAAGCCCAAAGTTAACATATCTATAATCCTCCCCGATTGAAAACCCAATCAGGTTCTGAGCGTGAAAAATTAACAATTGTTTTAACGCTCGCCTTAAATAGTTCCAATTATTATTATTAGCACCGCGTCTTACTACCCGTTCGGGTTATACGCACTTACGCTAATGTGTAATGGTAGGGTGATTGTGATATGAAATGAAGGACCTACAGTTTAACGTGGAATCCGAACCACGGTGGAGTAGTTTCAAGAAATTCTGATTTAAAATAAGGTTTGGTGAGTTGGCGTGCGTTTGCTTCAATGCTCACACCAGACAAAACTAATGGCATAAAAACTTTCTCGGGAGGAAATATGACGCCATTTCTTCATGTAACCTTGGAGTGTCGCAACGTCGAATATGTAATGGAATAAATACATTTCCTAGCTCACTTTACATAATGTCCTCCAATTCGTCAAGATAGGATGTTGGTCTTCTTTTTTTATATTTACAGTTTAAATCAATAATTCGATCCTCATTGCAACGCGAACTGAAGACGAATAGATTATTGCGAACTTGAACCAAACTGATATTTTAATACGTGAACCTAAATCCAACACAGTTGTGTACGATTGCAAGACACGATGGTTCTCTCTACAGCTATACAGATGGAAATTGATCCATTACCTGGATTTTATTATATTTTCAACAGTCATTAATAGCATTTTCTTACCGTTTAATTTATTTAATGTGTACATTTTTTTTAGTGATACTACACGTCTTAAATTAACTCCACATATGGGATTATTCTGCTATTTCTTATGTCTGAAAATAAATACTTGCAGGTTAAAAAAACTTTAGAATCAAGTGCTTACCTACCAATGACTTCCACTTGCCCACACTGATGATCACGTGACATACTATAATAGTCCTGCATCTTTGCCCAGTTGGTAGCTTGTCTGGCTACTGGACTAAGGTTTCCTGGTTTGATTCCCGGCATCCTCCTTTCACAGTGATGAATTAATGGCCTGGGGGCTGGGTGTTTTTTTGTCTTCCATAATTAGTTTAGTATAAGTCGTGTTTCTTATATAATAAGTCGGTTCGGTTCATAAAGTGCTCGAAGGATGCGCCTACCACCTTTGAAAATAAACATCGTGTACAAAGTAATGGACATGTTGGAAAGGGCAAAATATAAAGTTTGTAATATTTTCCTTAAATTTAATGTTTTCTAAACTTATTCTGATTTGTATCTATATTGGTTTTTTTATTGTTCATGTTATTTTAACTATTTATGTCTTAATTCCACTTTATCTTTTCTTTTGTATTTTCAATTGTATTCTTTTTGTATATCTAATTTTCATTTAATCATGATCTTATAATCCAATACATTTAATTATCTTGTTTCTCAAGTCTTACTCTTATCTTTAATTTTCAAAGTCAACATGTGATTGCCGTGTCTTTCCGCCGCTCTACTGCGTGTCTTTGGACAAATTTGAGTCTTAGCATGCGCGAGAATTCTATCACGTTATAGGAAGAAGATACTAAAAAAACAAAGTTTCGCAGCAATTTTAAACTGTATTTTTGCTAGGCGATCTTTTAATGGTTCAATATAATCCCAATGAAATCTTACTTAGATCGCACCACCTACCTAATAACCCGTTGCTTTAGGCTGAAATCCTTTAAACCCCGTCATAGAGTGGCACAATTTCAAAATTTGTGTGTCCAGAAATATTATTACATCAAGTTGCGATCATAATAAATAAGGATTGTAATATATAATGACTAGAAAAGTTGAAGATTGGTTCTGGACGAGTCGGGTAATCCTCAAAGATAGTTTGGCTGGATACCCTGTAGTCCATTTCCTCTGCGCTATTAGTGTTTGTTTGTTTCATCCTCTATATTACCATATTGGCCCGTATACCCCCATACTAGCTCATTAAAAATATATATTTTATTATAAGAACGAACCTGGTACTGAAAGGGTATGATGACCCGTATGTTAAACAACATATTCATTATAGACCCATTATAATCTAAGATAGAGCCTGACCTTAAAACCGTACTTGTAATTCCCCCGCCCTCTTATAGTAACCTTCTTGCCTCGTGTGATGTTCTCGTCACTAATATAAACCCACCCAACGTGTTTGAATATTTGTGTTACTTGTTTTTTTCACACAGTATTAAAACTTAACATTTTTACCTCTTATTTCATGTGTGTGTTAAATTTCATGTCGGATTAATGGGGTGTGTTCCTGCTTTTCGCTGGCGCATAGAAACAAGCCCTCTCCATTTCTTCTTCACCCGTGCGTTCCCTGCTCTACGTTTATCGATCCATCGCCCTCCTCCCCCTCCCCTCCCCCTTCATCACCCTCTTCGCAGTTGCACACATCCACCAAGCTGTAGTGTGTGTGTGTGTGTGTGTCTCTACATTCTACAGTCTACCTTATGGTGAGGACCTAGTTTACCTATTCAAATACCGATCAAATGTCTCGTGCCATAATTAACTAGAGGCTTTAATTTGCTATGGATATCAAGTTATACACTTATTTGGACTATTGCGACACCTCAACTCACTCGTTAGCTTGTCTTCCCATTACTCTTAAGGGTTCCGGGTTCGATGCCTCTTTAATTGGTCAGGAATTTGGCAAATTACAGGAAAAAAAGTCCAGGAAAATGTTGTTTTACCCAAAATATGAAATATAATAATCATTAAATCAGTAAATTACAATGTGACTAAAATTGTCTTTTTTGTTTGTAGTGTAATGTATTGATTTGGATTAATCTAAATTATGTAAAAAGTCATGGATGAAGGTAATTTTTCTTTAAAGTAATATAGGTAGAGTATCCTTTTAAGATTCATCCATGAACAAACACGCGTTTCTCAGAATGAGGTGAAAAGGACTTCACCCCTAAAATATTTTTTTTTATACCTTCTTTCCTGGTAAAAGAGTAACTGCGTTGCTTCCTGTTAAAGGAAACAAGTTCATAGTATTTGGCAGAACACGCCATTTCTTTATACCAATAAGAAGCTAGCCCTCACAAAATGTGTCGCCAGGACTCTGTCTATTGGTTAGTTTTTACTTTGTTGACCGAGGGAGAAAATGCAAGGGGTATGTCATATATAAACCATTGTACGTATGTTTATAATACAGAATAGCTATAGCAATTGACGACGACGACGATGGGGAGGACGATCTCCGGGACCTTGCTCACAGTCCAACACATTATAATATAAGTCACTTCAATATCACAAGTGTGCAGTAATAAGAAACATTTAACTGAAATATGTGCAAATAGATTACTGGTGTAATATAAATAAACCGTGTGTGAAATAACAGCCATCAACATTTATCTTTCTTTAATAATATTAATACCGATTTAATTAGTGCTCGAACACGGGGCTATAGACAGCTGATTGAACGGTATATTTTCCGTACAGTGATGATAGGCGCTCGATCACGGAGCTTAAGACAACCTAAAATCATCACAGCAATAACAGGGAATTAATCCGCAGTGAATCAATTGACACCCGAAGTAGGGTGATTGATCACATATTATTACAATTGACGCCCAAAGAGCGGCGCATTTAATACCGTATCGTAACAGTAGCTATGTAATATATTTTATAATTTTTTAATTCATAGTAGATTATGTTAATACAAATAAAAAACATGTTTGTTTATTTAAATTTTCAAATTTTTTATCGTTATTTATAAAAACTAATAATAAAAAAATTGGGTCGTGGGGGGGTGGGGGGTAGAAGGGTGTGACATACTTTTGAGTCGGGAATTTTAGGAAATGATGGAGGAAATCAGGGGAAAAGTCGGGAATTTCATTGTTCAAGTCGAGTCTTTAAATATTGTATCATGAAACTAATACGATTTGACGATAAGCTTTTTAAATTACTTTATCGTCAAATTATAAGATTCCCATGAGCCATGACCAATTTTCAAGAACTATTGAAATTATTATGCGTGGAAAATCAAACTAAACTTATCCACTATAAATCATATGCTTCGCTCAAAATATCTGTTTGTTCTAGTAACTGTAAAAATGCGAATATTTTTTATTTTTTTCTAGCACCGCGTCTTACTACATGTTTGGGTTATTCGCCACCACGCTAGAATAGAACTCGAGACCATTGTCTTTGCGCGTCCATACTCTATCTCACTTGACCATCCTGGCTCATCACTTTTCACTAGTTATTGTTCCATTCTTTATCATGGTATCGCCCACCTAGAGCAATATACAATCACAGTCCAAGACGACCCAAATAATTACAACCAACCCCTCTTCACTCGCGTGAAGCTCGTCTCGTCTGCTGTTATTGTTCTGCGGAAGAAAGTAAACACATCAACTCGTCCACCCAACTTTGGAACGTTCAGTGCAAAAGCTTACTAAGTACATACTGTATATCGTAAACCCCCCCCCCCTCTCCCCGCACCCCTAAATCAAGTAGTAAAATGTCACAGCACTGGTATTACAGTTGGCCGTCAAAGAATCAAGTAGTTACAGGGCTTATTTGGTGCTGACTTCTGACAGTCAACATTTAGGTATATACCTAAATATTGACTGTCAGAAGGGACAATTGGTAAAAACATGTTTTTGCAGGTCATTTGGTTCGGCGTAGGGATACAATATTTGGTCTGATAACTTTTCAAAGCTGTCAGTCAGCACCAAAGAAGCCATGGGGGCTACTGTAGGTTTGGTTAGGTTAGGTTAGAGTCTTAATTACTTAGTACGCTTTTGCACTGAACAATCCAAGTTTGGGTGGACCAGTTGGTGTGTTTACTATCTTCCGCAGAACAATAACATTGGATGAGTTGAGTTATAGCCCTTCACTCATCTAGGTTGCAAATAAGGCACCTATAGATAGACATTTGATTTTGCGACCATTTAGCTCACATCCATACACCAGCCCTGGTGCTCTTTATTATTTTAGTCATAATTTTCAACATCATCTGGTTATACCCATTTAATTAACTCTGATTGGATAGGGATGAGATCGTTAATAATTTAGGGTAAATTTACCCACATTTGCGCGAAGGAAGCGTGGAAAACGATTTTTGAAAAAACACCATCAGTAGGGCCTACACTATTTCGAGATTCAAACCCCAACCTCACCGCTTGATCAGACTAAAATAATGAGCTTGTCATTTAATCCGCGTGCCCGCCCTTGTGGGAGAATCCAATGCTATTACCAGAGCTGCTACATACAGAATAATACAATAGCGCTATCCAGTTATTTTGTAAGGAATCGTAGTAGCGCCTGCTTTGGTGGTCGCATTGTCTGAGGCGTCACTCTTGGTCTGGTGTACTGAGTTTTTTTACCTTAAATGTTTTTCCACTTTCCCTTCACGCAAATGTGGGTACATTTTCTCATTCCTAGCGCATTAGAACTATTAGTACACGTGCGCATAACCTAAACCAGTAGTAAGACGCTGTGCCAAAAATATATTGTATTAACCTCCATTTAGCACTTCAATAGTTGGCTAGGCTTCCATAAAAAAACAGACTCGTATTTTTTACATTCCAATTGCCATAAGAAGGGCCCTTTTAGGAAAACAAAAATAACAATGACCGAATTTTGCTATATTATTAGTGATATTTTAAATGAAATGCTATCTTAAAAAGTTACAGCTACATATCAAATGGCTTGAAGTCTAGTACGTGACAAATATATCTAGTACTTTTACATAAGTCAACTAAGGTTCTTCCTATGTAAACAAAAAATGGACTGTGCTCACATTTAGTTTTTGTATTTGCCCCACGAGACCAGATTAAAAGTCCAATTTTTCTTTCATAACGGAAGGTTTCAAGTGCGATCCCAGGCGCTGATAACTTTGTTTGTAAGAGTCCTGTAGAAACAAAATGTTTTGATAATTGAATTAAACCCCGCCGGATATTTGTTAAAAGTTTTCCCAGGGTTGTGTGTGCTGTAATTTTCTGTTCAAAGTTATAAAATTTGCAGCTAGCAAAAGGTAAGGGTGTTTATTAGGCACGTACACGCTATTCAAAGTACATTAATTTTACTTTGATGGAAACCCTAAAGTTGTATTTTAATGGGAGGTTCGTAAAATTGTGAATATAGAGTGATTTAATTTATAAACGTCGATAGCAATCAATATATTTTATTTTTTTAGTTGTTGGTTTTGGTCCTGTACTTTATTATACTGTGTTTGATGTGAGTACGTGAAAATACGCAGTTGGCACGTGACTAAAAGTTGATTCGCCACACATAAACGGGTATCCGAGAGTTAATAAAGTTGCCAGAGCTACATTTTTTATACTAATACGGCACCAAGTTCGTCACAAGCTTACTCGTAAAACATTCTACCTTAATGTTCAACTATGTGTTGAATATCGTGTAAATGTTACTTCGTCTCCCGAAACGCTCTGATAGGCTTTTTCAGTCCAAGTATAGTAGCCCCATGGCTTCTATGGTGCTGACTGACAGCTCACAGCTGACAGCTAAGAGTTTTGAAAAGTTACAAGGCCAAATTATGTATCCCTACGTCAAACCATATGATCTGCAAAAACATGTGTTTAGCAGTTGTCACTCCTGACGGTCAAAATTTAGGAAACAGGTATATACCTAAATGTTGACTGTCAAAAGTCAGCTGTGAGCTGTCAGTCAGCACCAAAGAAGCCATGGGGTTACTGTACATGCGGTTATACAGGGTGGTCCACGGAAAAGTAGCCCGCCTCCTATAATCCCCTTCCACCCATATTGTGACATGAAGAATGAGTCAATAAAGCTTTAGACAAGCAGTTCACTTGCTCATCCTTCATTTCACAATATGGGTGGAAGGGGATTGACCTCCTCCAATTCAGAGTGAGGCGCCTGCTGGATATAGGAGGCGGGCTACTTTTCCGTGGGCCACCCTGTACAATACTTACTAGCCAACTGCTGTCATACCCGCTTTGGTGGCCGCATGGTCTAAGGTGCCACTCTTGCAGTGGACTACACTGCCGATGATGGGGGAGATCGAGGTTTGAATCTCGGTCGGGTGTAATAAGGCCGATTTTTCTTTAAAAAAAATTCACTCCACCTAAACGCAAATAAGGGGAACATTTCCTCTAATATAATGTTACTCGTCCCTAAAACTATTAGCGTAGTTAGCAAATAAGCTTATAAGCCGAATGGGTAGTCATACGTATTAAAAAAACTTATAATGAAGCTCGTGTTTGACTGTAATAAATAAATGCAGGTGGTGTGCCATTCGCCTGTGTCCCCTCTTGAGTGGACAAAATGGCTATTTTCTTTGGAAATGAACATAATCCAGTATACTCTCGTTAATCCGAACTAATTGGGACCGACGCTTTTTAGATTGACCGAAATCTTTCATATAATTTAAATTAAAAACTCACTGTAAGGTCCAATGGGCGTGTTTACGTGTGCAATTCACAAGCGTGGATTGGTGGGGGTGGGGTCGGGTGAGTTGAATACCCTGTTGCTATTTTGATACATTTCATTACCACAAAAAAGACTTAATGATTTTATGAACATTCCAAATAAATAATTGTTGTAAGTACACCAGAATATGCTATTTTCATCATTTTTGAAAACAAAACAAACTGAGTGAATTTATACATGATTTCTTTTCGCTACTTTGTACTATTACAATAGATTTTGTTTTGAAATTAAATTGGTTTTTTCTTCCACTTTTGTTCGGATTAACGAGAGACTACTGTATATCGTGTTAAAGTATATATCTATATTCTATGTTATGTGAAAATAAACCTAGCTTGTCATATTGTATCCTTTGAACGTTAATTTGAGTGGGCTGTGTCTGTCTTATGGTAACTAACCGTATTACACGGTCGATCGATACGTGGTCTACATGTCAAACTCACCTAGTCTGCTTTGTCGGTGACGGAAGGTTGTATTTCGTATCCCGGCTAGCTATACTTATTGTGGGGTTTCCATTTCTCCCTCCGTGAAAATACGAGGAAATTTCTTATATAATATGCTACCTTTCTCATCTTAAGCTTACTAGCGTAATTAAAATTAATATAGACCTGATGAGTAAAAATGCGATCGAAATTAACCGTATTATGTGTTGAGGAAATGATTTGATGTTTCCTTTGGAAATAAATATATGGGGGCTGTTTCCTGTAGAAATGAATATTTGGGGCTGTTTCCTGTAGAAATGAATATATGGAGGCTGTTTCATGTAGGAATGAATATTTGGGGCTGTTTCCTGTAGAAATGAATATATGGGGCTGTTTCCTGTAGGAATGAATATATGGGGGCTGTTTCATGTAGAAATAAATATATGGAGGCTGTTTCCTGTAGAAATGAATATTCGGGGCTGTTTCCTGTAGAAATGAATATATGGAGGTTGTTTCCTGTAGAAATGAATATTTGGGGCTATTTCCTGTAGAAATAAATATATGGAGGCTGTTTCCTCTAGAAATGTATGTATGGGGGCTGTTTCCTATAGAAATAAATGTATGGGGCTGTTTCCTGTAGGAATGAATATATGCGGCTGTTTCCTGTAGAAATGAATATTTGGGGTTGTTTCCTGTAGAAATGAATATTTGGGGTTGTTTCCTGTAGAAATGAATATATGGGGGCTGTTTCCTATAGAAATGAATGTATGGGGGCTATTTCCAATAGAAATGAATGTATGGGGGCTGTTTACTGTAGAAATGAATATATGGGGGCTGTTTCCTGTAGAAATGAATATATGGGGGCTGTTTCCTGTAGAAATGAATATATGGGGGCTGTTTACTGTAGAAATGAATATATGTGGCTGTTTACTGTAGAAATGAATATATGTGGCTGTTTACTGTAGAAATGAATATATGTGGCTGTTTCCTGTAGAAATGAATATATGCGGCTGTTTCCTGTAGAAATGAATGTATGGGGGCTGTTTACTGTAGAAATGAATATATGCGGCTGTTTCCTGTAGAAATGTATGTATGGGGGCTGTTTCCTGTAGAAATGAATATATGCGGCTGTTTCATGTAGAAATGAATATTTGCGGCTGTTTCCTGTAGAAATGAATGTATGGGGGCTGTTTCCTATAGAATTGAATGTATGGGGGCTGTTTCCTATAGAAATGAATGTATGGGGGCTGTTTCCTCTAAAAAGGAATATATGGGGCTGTTTCCTGTAGAAATGTATATATGTGTGTCATGCCCTGTGGGATTGAACCGTAGTTTGTTGTGTTCCAGGACGAGGATGGGCCTCTCTGCCGAGGAGGAATGAAGGTCATGGACGGTGACGAGTCTCTCTCTTGCTCCAGGAAATGTCCCACGACGACAGGCAAGTTAGCTATTTCATACGTGCACACAACCCCAACCTGCTATTAAGTCTTCTTCCCTCAGTTGTTTCTTTGCCCGATATGACCCGACCTTATGCGCGAATAAGCCGTTATTTGCCCATTGGTCTCTATAATATAACCGGATGGACTACCGAGCCTGACATTTCTAGCTATCGTCTGCACACCATTGTGTAAGAGTGAAAGAAATTTCGGGTATCTCTTTTTCTCCTACACACATTCAAGTTAATGTGGCAACTCGTGACTTGTTTATTTAAATGAGTTAATGTAGGTTAATCCTATATACACACACCATGATTTTGGTAGGCAGTCCGTTCTGGAAGGTCTTATTTCGTACCAGGGGCTTACTGTACAGTAGTATTTTGGTAGGATAAAAGACGTTCCAGAAGGTACTTTCTACTAATGTTCTAGAATGTACAAAATTCTACTCTTCAGAAGGATTATGGTATGTAAAAAGGTTCTTCCAGAACGGGCTTCCTATCAAAATCAGGATAGAGTGGTACTTCCTACAAGCCTATAACTTAAATTATTGTAGGACGTAAGACATCTACACAAAGTTTGTTATTCAAACAAATGTAATCAAGTTGCTAGCTACTTTGTTTGTTTTAGTTATAGAACTTTCAGTATAACGTGGTATTTTTATCTTATTCTGAAACCAATATACAAGCTAATAGCCAACCTGGGTAATAGCAACATATTTTACTCGTATTTGTTCTTTTTCTGTGAAAACGAACTGTTTATCCTTTAATGTAAATGTTTATTCACGCAAGTGTGATATAATACTTTACTATTTTCAAACCATTAGATTTTTATTTTTATTTTGCTCAAGAATATTGAAAAAAACTTGTATCTTTCTCTTCAGAACCAAGCAGACGACAAACTTGAACATCACGCTTTGGTCGATTGCAAGATATGTGTTATTTCCATCAGTATAGTATAGAAGTTCCCAAACTTTTTGTTAGACAAAAAATAATAATAATATTTAGCACCACGTCTTACTACCCGTTCGGGTTATACGCTTTAAGTAATAATTACGCTAATGGATTAGTAATTGGGAAGGTTTAATTAGAGGAAGTGAACCCGCATTTGCGTGGAAGAAGAGTGGAAAACCATTTAGGACCCCC